>QKMV01001774.1:0-14906 GCA_003287335.1 Lednia tumana
TAAAAAATAAATAAAAACAGATAAAAAAAGTGATTTGATCGAATTATGACTATAAACGTAAAAACTGAGACAACTGAACCCCCCCCCCCTCCCCTACGGTAGAGCAAAAAAGTATCTCATGGTTGAACAGAAAATTACCGGGGTTTCGATTAGAAATCATGGCGCACGCACTTGCCGTTGTAATGAAGCTATTATCCGACCCAGAGAACTTCCTCCTAAATATCTGCATGCCGATTGTTGGTGATGGTGACGGTTAGTTGACTGCCATGACCTAACGTCGTGTTCTTCTACTTCCGCTACAACAAAACTAACTTAACCCCCGTGTTTTCTTGCCTCGGTGACATTTCCTGCCGTTTTCCCCGCGCGAAGTCCGAGAGAAACCACGAATAGTTTGGCGTCTCGCATGGACGAAATTAGCTGTCCCTAAATGACACGCAAAACTTCAGAAGACGAGACCATTCACCGTGTGCTTTCCAATTTTTCTGCATGTAAAATGAAAACAAAATATGACTCAAAATGATTCGAATCGGCCTGGTTTTCAACTTTTCATTGACACATGCGCTCTCCCATAAAAAGAAACGTGACTTGACAAGACATTTTTTTTTTGTAATTGGCTCTCAAGAAATTTTGGGCAACTTAAGTTCTTTTCAGACGCGGTCTTTATGCCTCATCATAACGCCCCTTCCAAGAGGGCTAATATCGACAGTGATCGTTTCATTGGACCACTCTCCCCGAATCTCTCCTTCACAATCGAGCCGCGACTGTCATTGATGTAATAAGCCTGATATCGCCTTGTCTCGATCGCAGCACTGCTCAGTTCGTATAGGCCGTGTGGCCTGACAAGCGGTCGACGTCAAATGGAAGGCAAGGATGGAATGGATTTGGAAGACATTATGCTGAGTCAGTTCTTCGAGATCTGTATCATTGCAGCCACTCTTTACAGGCCGACTCTTGAAAGAGAGGCGTGAATGTGAAGGTAGCCGTCACTCAGAAACAAAAGACGTGGAGGAATGAAAGTAACAATCAACACCACTTAATAATGCGAGTGCACCAATTGCTTGCAGGAGTGTGAACCTCATGGTTATAGCACCGACACTTCAATAATAACCCCAGTGTTTTCACTTGGTTACAAACGTTTGAGATGTGGCAGACATGGAAGATTCATCTAGAATAGTCAAGATTATAGATGCATCTTGCGGAAACAATAAGTGCACACTCACGTCACCTTTTAGCTCTAGAAAAATACAATTCGTGGACTTTAAATAATGCCAATTATGAGTTGAATGAGCCACTGTAGTTTTGTTTCCAATGCATCCCCTGTCATTACGTTATTATCGGCTCTCGTTGAAGTTAAATATACCTGACTCAAAAATGCGATTGACTTCCTGCTATCTGAGATCAGTTTTAGCGGCGAGATAAACGTCAGATATAGCGTGGGATGAAGGAAGGCAATGTGTCATCTCGCCTGGAAATGTGGCTGTAAAACGTAGCTTTTGATGACAAAACAGACGACGGGTAGTATGTTCAAGTCTGAAAGCGTTTCAAGTGTGCAATGCAGATGGCCGATGTCGATCGTTAGGTCGGCAGGCCGGTTGGTCTGTGAGGTTGAGTCTGTTGTTTCTTTGGGACCGCCACCGCCGCCGCCGCCGCCGCCGCCGCCGCCGCGTGTCGAGTGGCTGGCAAGGCGTCTGCAGGGCTCGAAACATGTACACGTGGTTCCGTTGACTGTTGACCCAAGACAGACCTGCTTGCTCTCCACTTGACACTTGACAGCCATCCGCGCTGTTTTCCATATCGCTATACTGGACCCTAGCATGGTTTTCAATGTTTGGACGGAACGTAATAAAAATAGTTTCTATTTTAACAGGAATTTTGGAGAATCACTCGACAAGCTGAAGGCGGCGCGTCAAACTCCGAGCCGGGCTTGTGCGTAAATTTAATTTCCGTGTACCCTGTTTTCCAGCGATGAAATTCAGTTTTCAATCAAATTAGTGCGCGTAACGCACGCCTCTGATTTCTCAGACATGAGTCGGGATCATTCACGTTCTGGCTCTAAATTGAACTGAAATTAGCTCCTAATTTTCACACTTTGAGAGAAGCCGTGTCAAGACTAATTTTCTATTCCCGAATTCCCAAAGCAACACTTAGCAACTACCATTATTTTAATTTCCCTTACTTCCAACCGTTCAATTTTCCAGTACGTAAACTAAACTGTGATGTCAAAGACTCAAAGGCTAGAGAGTGGCTAGATAGTTTATTGCGGACATTCGCTACGATTGACTCGCCGGCGACGCTACGCTAATAATATCGCGCCATGACGCCGTTACAAGTGGAGCCTTCCGGTGGAAGATTTTTGTTGCATGCTTGTCACCCCCCAAGCCGGAAAATTACACGACCGTCCACGGAAAGACGCTAAAAAACGCGTTGGTGTCGCCCCCTCTGCACCCCAACACCCCGCAACGGCAACCCCAACGGGAGCTGACAATGGACGCAACGCGTGCCCCTACGAGGCCCGGTAGACCATGGTGGAGTCGCGTGTGTGCTTGCTCGTCAATGCAACAATTGTGCAAAATCATTCGAGCAAGAATTATTATTACATATTGTTTGGTGTTGGATCCATACTTGAGATCTAGCGAGGGAACATAGTTTCCCATCAAGTGAACCGTGGATTATGAATCAATAGCATGGTGTATTCAAATAACTACAAACAAACACTACTTCTGTAATCCTTCGTCCATAAATACAATATTGTGTGATAGCTGATATTGATACTTGGCATCTTGATCATATGTAAATTCAGTCCTCTTACGTCGCTATATGCACTTCATGATTAATTTTGCTATGAACAATAATGAACAGGCATGCTTGAGGTATGACTATAATGGGTGCTTTCAATAAAATTACCTGTATATGTGTGTGTGTGTATACGTATCGCTTTGTGCTAACAATCTTTGCTGAAATTGCATCCGCTTGACTCAATTCTTGCGTAGAAGTGCACCAAATATAAGTTGTTGAAGTAAGCCGATGAGTGCTATACATCTTTTGATTTCCTGTGTGGCTTACATATTCCACCACAAAGCGGAGTGCCTCTTGTAAATTGCCGGTTGTTTATTAAAAAAAAACAATCTTTTGACTTTTCTCGCATGTCCCTACTTACTGAAAAATGCGCTTTCCAAGTGGAAATTCAAATAATTGTAGTATAACAACTACCCATGACAACTTTTCATTTGAGAACATAACACCCAAATGTTGTGAGCCTGTTGCGAATCAGAGTGCTTGGGGTTCGTTTTCAGAAGACAGTCGACTGCAGGTATGGTTCCAGCTTGGAGACACATCTGCATTCTGCCAAAATGATAATTAAGACAATTCAAAATGAGATGAAAACGATACCGGCGTCATAAAACAAACGGCCAGATTGTCGAAAAGGGATGATTAATATTTTTTCGCATACAGTCATTCGACATTCTCATATATTTATATACTAAGATGCGCTAACGGCTGATTACAAGGTATTCACTAATCACTTAGAGCTATTTAACCAATGCAATCAGTGCTATTAGCGATCCACGGGTAATTAGGCTTCTTCTGGTCCATGCAGATTAAACTGCAGCAGGGTGGCTGGATTTGGCACGCGGAGAGAGAGAGAGGGGTGACATGGGGGACAGATTGCGCCGCAGATGGCTCATCCTCGCGCCTCGCTGACTCTGAAAACAACCCCCACCCCCTCCCATACCCCGTCACCGTCGACGTACGGGGCAACACAAACCAGCAACACACCTAATGCAGCCCCTTGACAGTTTTAATCATCGTCATCGATGCCAATACACTAGCCACTGCCAAGCGACTGCAGGGGAAAGACAACTGCGAACATTTGGGCCCGCACGTAATTTCGCAGCAGCTCAAGTGTTATGGATTTGTCGCAGAATCGAGCTATTGTTATCACGAAACGGGTAAAAACCTAATCACTGGTCATGCGTTGGTGATGGGATGAATTGCTTTTATAGTTGCTGGGACGAGCTTTTTTGTTTATTCGTGAAGAACATTATCGGGTTATCTCTCAATCAGATTCTTGTAAGTTGTTTCCATATTTTACATTGTCACTTGTCAGCATGCTTGGTGTTTGGCAATCGAATAGGAAGGAAGTACGGATGTAGATTATAGGATATGTATACCGGAATTACCTATACATGGAGAGCGTGCAGGCAATTTTAACCCCCGCAGGAGGCATTTCGTGGAGACTTATATGTGCCTTTAACCTCAATTTTAGTGCTTTTGATTTTTGCTGTCACGTTCTAATCACGAAAGTGACTTCAGTGCTTCCAGCACTTTTGTAAAAATATCGTCCGTGCAGGGATTTCCTTTCTTACAATACTACAACTATTTAATACCGTGATCCTGCCGATCTTCCTCTATTCATTGTCTCCCTCGGGGTCTCCCTTCACATAAGAAAGTTATTTCAGAATCCTCGTTCAGCGTCTCGCAAAATGCTCCTGATGAAATTGGCTCTAATTCTAAATAGATTCCAATAATGAGCCTATCTCTGAACCAGTAACACCTATTAGCCGGATACTCGAGACAATTACATCTGTATAGCTTGCAGATGTTGACAGTGACACTAACCCTTCCCTTACCCTCCTAAGGGTGGTAATGAAGGGTCGTGATTCGATTAGCCACAGTCCCCAGCCGAGTCCTGATGGCCTAATCTGCACCCACACTGGAAAGGGTGTGGGAAGTTGTCAACTAATATCTTTGCGCCACCCAGGCTATTAGGGCTGCAGACATCTCTTCGGTATTAAACCTTTAAAACAAGGACACAGACGAAGGTAATAAAGTTGGAGAGATGTCGCGCCACTATTGCAAACGGTGTCAGTGGTTTTGGTATTTTTTTACAAGGGTCTTCAGGTGTGGCGCTCATAAAACTACCCTTAGTTGGCATGTAATTGTGACAACTTCCTGCCCAGTTTCATTCATTGTAACACAGACACAGGCGCCACGGGTTCACGCCAATGTCTGCACCCATGGCATGGCCACACTGCGTCGCCCAAGTTTCGCCAGGGCTGGCGCTATGACCGCGAACAAGGGAAGGGATCTGGCTAACGTCCTCAGGACGGTTCACACTTCACACTGCACTGTTGTTGATATAAGGGAAAAGAAAATTGTTTTATTGGTTGGCTCACCTTTGTGCGAGCCGTAGTCTAGCTGTCTATAAAAATTCATTTGTGTGTGTTTACGGCTTATGTTTATGTTGTGTTATTTATTACATCTTACCTACTTCCTATCTTTCCTTTTGAGCTTAATTCCCACAGAAGTGACCACGAATATTTTCTATGGCCAACCCCACGGTTATAAATGAGTGCTCCGCGAATCGTAATGCCACCGATAGTATTTGAATTATGGTCATTTTTTTCTTTTCGTGAAAGAAGAAGCAGAATGCGGAAAGTATAATATGGAAAAATCTATAACTTACAACAAGCATCAATCGCATGTAGAAATATCGATTAAATACACTTTTATGTAAAGATATAGAAGCCCGAGCTTACAAAAAATTCAGAACTTCATTATATTATTGGTAACCAGTTGTACACCACGATTGTCAGTCACGAAGGGAGAAGGCTCATCTCATTATGGGCTTTAAAACATTCCTGTCAAAACCACTTATTCTGGTCGAACTTGCATCAATTCATTGGATCCACGATATAGTTTCTATACACCATGCGGCTATAGAAACCGTTTGCAGCTATTATGTAAGGGATGAAACTACACATCCATATAGCAATATTAACATCACACTGGATCAAAGATCGGCTAAGAGGCTGATCGCTCAACTGGCCCGTGTGATAGGTTTAGGCCGCACGTCTTTTGCAGCTCCCGTGTTGATCCCTTTGTCAGTTCGGGATGTCCCCGTGGTACTGGCTTCAATGCCGGCCGGTCGGGACACTTCGAGTTCGACACTACCCGTGCGTAAGCGTCTAACACGAGAGATTTACGCAGCCTACCGTTGCGGCGAACATTCATAGCGCACAATCCCCTTTTGTCAACCGTTCAACAGTATGCGTTGCAGGATGCACGCAGCGCAGCCTGGTCCTGCAAATACAATTGAAGAACACTTGTAAAGTGTGGGAACCTCGTATCGTATCGTATGGTGATGCAATGACCAGCATACTGGACGTTTGTCTCTTGCTTGTAACAGGAAGAAGAAAACATGGTATTGCACCTGCACACCTACAATTAACTGTCAGTTTCTCAGTCATCGGATGCCTGCATAGGCTGGTGAGGGCAAGTGAACTTGACGCTCGAAGTCCATTCCAATTTCCAAATGTATACACACATGTTGATGTCTCGCCAAAAGTACAGGTATGGCAATATTTGTGTCAGTATAATCTCAAAAAAAAGTTTGGCGAGCGTATAAATTTATTACGATGCTGATGCTTGATCTAATAAAACTGTCGTTCAACGGCGGCCGTTTAACAAGGTACAGGTAGCTTATTCTGTCGTTGTTTCAAGCAGGGTTCATTAAATTGGGCATCGACGGCTTTAATTCATCACATTCTCACGTGAAACCCATTAATCAATTAAAACTAGTTAAATTTCCCAACGCAGATACAATCGAATGCTGATTCGCATATCCATGTTATGAGTCTCTCCCGAAAGTTGGTTTAATTACCCTCTAGAATTAGGTTAAGTGTGCCTACACCAATTCAGTTACAAACAAATAACAAGGCAACCCATTAAATTGCTATTGACCGTATATTGATCGTTTACCAACCTATTGCCATTATCAAAATCAAGGAAACACAGCAGGTAATAACATTTCATGTAAACACACTTCCATAACGTTCTGAAAAAAAGTTGATATATCCGATCGATGAGTAGTCGTTGCAGCTCGCCGGTTATAATATCTCGGTTCAGCCATTTTCTTTCTACTCAGTGCGAGATGAGTGGTGTGCTGTCCAATGGGGCAGCGGAGGCGTGGTGTTGAGAAGATGGGTCTCCGTGCAGATGCCCGGCGCGGCGCAGTTGGTGTTCGGCGCGCGTCGGTCAGGGTAGTGTGTCGGTGCCGTTGCGACGCTCCACAAGGGGTAGGCAAGAAGGCTCACGTCGGATCGGATCGGGGTGCAGTGCAGGCTTTAGCCCCGAAGTGCGTTCGCACAGTTCATACGAATTATAATTGACGTGCGTCTCGGGAAAGTTTTGTGTTTCCGAGCAAAGAAGATCATTTGCGTGCGTGTGAATAAATTGTTGTCCGACGGTGCGAAGTACTACTCGAGACGGTTATCCGATGCTGGTGCTGCATTTGAAGTTCGTTCGCCGACGGCCGACGTATTAACTCGAAAATTAATTGGAAAATTATAATCATTGACGTAATTGTCAACAGATAATTGCACATTTTACCGGTATTTTTGTAACGATTACTTTACCTGGTGATAATCTACGGAAATTTGCGCCTTTCCCTTTTAGATAAGTGTGCGCAACAAAGGTAAACACGCCCGTGTCTGTGATATCGCCAATTGGGGTTCTAGAAAAAAAGTGATAAGTCATAAAAATTCTACGGAAAAGTGTTTGAAGAACAAAAGTGCAGACCTAGCTCGAAACACATGGACAAGTGAAGCCAATTTCAACCCCACTGTACGCGGATATTGTACACCGCGCGGCGCAACGCCCGCCAGTTAATCGAGGGTGGAGGGTGGGAATTGTTTTCCGAGTGCAAACGGGCCCAACCAGGGTGTCAGGGAGAGGGCCCGTCAGGGTCATAGGCTCGATCAGTGTGGAGCGCGCCACGGGAGCACTTGCTGCGGGCCCCGGCGGCTCCGATTGGGCCTGGAATAGCACCATGGAACATCACCGTGTCGTGCCCTCGCTCGTCGTCAATCTGGGCCCTTCCCGCAGCATCAAGCTTACGTCGGCGGTCAAGCAAGAGGACGGCGACCAACCATTGAGTAAGTGATTACACCTTTCTACGTGTTTTCGTTCGTTTTTCTCGCCTATCGTGTCGCTTTGAAGATCGCCGCCCTGGCTCGGACACCGACCGAACTATAGAAATGTCAAAGCACGTGCTATGCTCAAATTCAAAACGCTGTCTAGACTTACGCCTAGTTTAAGCCTGCCACCATGCGGCAGGGTTAACTCTGATTCGAGCACTCTGATTTCCTTTTGATTTACAAAGAGATCATTCACTGTCTCCACAACATATTGCTGTATGTATGCTAATTTTAAGCCTATACCTAGACACAATTAAGAGTGGCCGCGTTCATTGCTCTTTCCGTCTTATTTTAATTCTATATCTTGATGAACACGACACCAAAGTTGGTGTCTGCTGGTTTATTTATCTGGATTAGTTGATTAAAACTAAGAGACTAAACATCGTGTCAAGTGATAGTAACACAATCTCAAAAATATGCCGCTTCGTGTATACATCCGTCAAAAAGTGAGTAACTTTCTCACAATATTTCAATAGACGGCTTCATTCATCCAGAAAACAAATTCTGTTAAATATCCGTCTGCTAAGAATATTGTAGAAATTGCTCTTGAAAATTGCTCTCGAGTGAAGTTTTGGGTTCCCGCTGCAAGTTGACTAAGATTGGCGTCTAATTAATAAGTAAGCATGGTTAGAATTCATAAACAAGCCATCGACGCCTTTCAGTGTTCATATAATCAAACTTATTGAGCATATTTGTGATTATGGATTGCGGATGTATGAACATGAAATGCAATGTAAAGTGCCCAATGAACTAATTGAGTGCAAGTGCATCACGTGCCACAGCTGCCCAAGGAAAGATATTTCAACAGGCAAAAAGGGAAAAATATTTCTGCTCAATAAATGCAATCAACACGTCATTGTACAATCGTACCCAGTGCATGTGTGGCAATAACTTCCTTTCTCACACCGACATCACATCAATCTGAATTTTTACAAGGAAATAAATTAAATGCTTGATTTTGTAAACGAACTGTTTACATCTTGTACTGATGAAGCATTACAAAGGTTCCTTCCTTCGGATGCGGGATGTTTAATGTTTTGGATCGCCTGTTGAATCACACCGATGCAACCCATTACTAGGTTTACTGTGTATACGGACATTACGCATGGAAATTGGAAATAATTTCATAAGTACGTTTATTTGCCAAACGAATGTGTGAATCAAATGACAATTTGCTAACGGGATTTGGACTCGGTTAGGAGCTTTTCGTGTTCGTAAATTGTATACTAACGTTTATCTTGCGTATGATATTATATATTATGATATATGCCTAAGCATCATGATCATCCATCCCTCTCATTTTTATTTTATTTCAGAACTATGTTTAGTCAAGTCATTTGCTCTCGAAACTATTGTTAGAAAGTCCAATATTTTTGGTAATTCCCACCTGCCTGACTTGAGACCATATTCTGCTATGACATCTTTCTTGGCAATCATGGAGCACCGTTGACATTTGACGCGTGCAGGCTCTAGCCAAATCTGTCCCCTTTCGGTCAACAATTCGATACCGATGCCCCAGCGCTAGGGCCTTGTGCATCTACCCCACACACAAAGCAACCCAGGTATGCTACTAATAGATCTCAACAAAGCCCAAGAAGCTAATCAGTGTTAACACTGAACTCTTACGAAAACCTTGTTTACGATCTATGGCAAATTCTCTGGTCTCAGAATTCCATTTTTGAGCTTCAAAACAGACTTGCACTTGATTCATCTTTGTTAGCATTGAATCATTAGCCATACAATTTTTAAAGATTCATTTATACCTGAATCAGAGATTTTTAAGAGTTAGTATAGCTGGAACATCAACGCTGGCTTATTAATTATTCATGCATTGAAAATGTAATGAAAATTACACGCTGTGAAAACATTGAGTATTTCGTATCTATCGTAATGAACAATTGAGAAAACGCTATGCACTGTGTGTCGCAACGAATGAGCTCGCGGCGACTTTTCGGCAAGACACATCGTTTAACAGGCTGAATTATTGTTCAATTAGGCAAGTCTCCTTGCGTCCAGATTTTATAATCCTTGCTATTTACGAAGAGAGAATTGTTTCTGGAACACGATTAAACTTATACTTTTGTTATGTGTATGTATTTGGCTCAGGAATATTTCTTTCAAAACATTGAAATTGGTCAGACAATTAACGGAAGCTGAAAACGCATACTGACGTGACGTCACATTCCGAGTTACTCTTATCTGACACCTAATCATGCCAATAACAAGTTGAAATTCGTTTCGAAACCAATTACAACCAATTACAACAGTTAATGAAGTAACGTTACGTTAAGGAAGATATTAAGGCGTAATTTAAGCAACCAAATAAGTAGCATATTTCAAACAGACATCGATCGCTTACCATATTTCGTACGAAGAAAAGACAAAAAGTACATGTATTTAAAGTAAACTGAACTCTATACCCGAATAAAACTGTCGTAGGAGACATGACTCTCAGTGAATCCATTCTTAAAACCACAGCAGCCTTGATTTCCTCAAATTCACTAACTAACAATAAAGGTTTTGTTGTGTAGTAGCTAGTAAACAATTTCAATTAGTAAAATTAAAAACTTCCCCGTGCTAGTCACATGGGATTTTTGCGATTTTCGGACACCTTTAATGAAAAAACTGCTGGACCGATTGGGGAAAAAAACTATACATATCTATGTTCGTATAGGGCCAGTATTCACAAAAAATAGCTCGGTCGCACACTCCGTCTAGCCCGTGGAGCGCAAAAAAACTAAAATGCCATAAAAGTTGAATGGAAGATGCTTCGCTCGATCGCTCTTTTGATCTAATCATCATTATACACGGGGTTCATAATGCTCGTGACCCAAGAAGCGGCTGATTGTTTTTCAGTAGCTCATGACCCAAAGATCTAAAGAAGATCTTGATATTTGATAGTGCTCAGGATCTATCTGTGACTCCCGCTGCGTTGCTCCAAAAGTAATTAAAAACTTCTAAAAGTACACACATGCTTTCGGCCACGCCTAAATACACCTATAGGCCAAGAAACTTTTATCCAGTTTCGCTCCATTTTTTTTTCGCTGCAATCAGTTTCTTTCTTCACCGATCTGAAAAGTGTACTGGACGTATGTGCTATTTGCGCCATATATCAATCATAGTAAAGTAAATATCAATCAAATTTGCTTCACATCAAGTTGCAATCAGATTTTTATCGTGAAAGTCGGCTTCATAAATCATCATTCGATATAATGTATAGCGAATAAATCATAAAATGTGAGTAAGCTCCACAAAATTTCACTATCAATCAAACATGGCCACAATTTTCTGAATAAATTTCATGATTCTGAACGTGACACCATGTTGAAACCATCGATTCTTGACATTTAAAAATGAAAATTTGTTTGCTTGATATTTGTGCATACAACCAACGAAAAAATATTTTTTCAAAGCTCTAAAGAAAATATTTTCTAATCTTCGTCTGATCTGCAGAGAGACGATATTCTTCAGCCATACACATTCAAATTTCCAATAGCCTGTTTATGGAACCAAAACTGTGCAATGCTGGTCCGTGCTCCAGTGTTTGCCGTCCCAAGTAAATAGGCGACCCTTCAAAGGCCGGGTGGTGTTTGGACGTCAGGGGAAGGGCGGGTCTTCTTGATAACACATTGCTGTCCACAGGGACCGAAGAGCCCCATAATTACACTAACACTCATGGATTATCGTGGTTAGCACTGTGTATATATACGCCGGTAGGGATTATGGTTCATTAGCAGAGATGCTGCAGAATATTATCCATCGCCACGCTCTAGGCCTAATAAACATCTTTACTCGGTTCATGTTGTAGCAGCATAATGTTATGGGTTCATGGATTGTTGACAGGCCCCTGGACATTAAAACGGTACCTCGACTTTGTAATTCGACCGTTGTTTTGTGGTTGCCACGGAAGGAAGTTTCAGCTTTCAATAAATAAATAGTAACTTCGCCATGTGTACAAAACTTAGCTTATTATAGACATACCAATCTATATTTTTATTGTCTGTGGACAAACTTTCCACTCATCGATATAGGCGTAATGAGCTTGCATTGCTTATTAATTCCATGCATTCAGCTTTTTGCTTTTTTGTGTAATTTTTTTATATGCAGCTTACGACATCATTTTTATGATTGATTAGCTTAATGATCACCGATTGTATACTACAGGCTATTTCTTAAAAATTTCTTTAGAGACATGTCTACTTCCTAATGTTTGCACTAGTTTTCTAAAAAAACTGTGTACTAAACTGGGTACAACTGCTACGATGACCACTAATAAATTCATAACGTTTCGCGAACTGTTCTGTAGGATCATCAAGGGGCTTGCGAACTGTTGGTAATTTATGAGTGGACTTCTTGGCAGTTTTACTTAACTTAATAAACAGTTTTTGAAAGCTATTTCTTACCTAGCTATACCTTTCCACCCATAGTCTAGGAATGTACTAGGGTCATAGGCTTTCTTCTGCTTGATTACCTGATTATAAAAGAAATGATAACATAAACATATTTCTAATAGTCAACATTTATATTTCATTCGTAGGGACTCTCATAGCTAGGGAAGCCAGTGAGGCAGGGACTCTGGCCATGGCTGGAGAGCTTATAAGGCGTGCTGTACCTATCCCCAGGAGTCAACCCCAAAATACTATTGCTATTCGTACTATATGCTATTCGTATATCGGGTGTAGGTTTATCAATACTCACCTAACTATGGTTCTCAATAAACTATTGCTTTAGTTGTACACCTACCTAACTATTCGGGCAAGGTACTAATTGCTGGTAGCTACCTCAGCCTCATTAGCACCTTCCATCGCACTTATTACATGTTTGCTTTGTAATCAACACATCCCACCCGAGTCCTGGCTATACACTCTGTTGTGCTGGAAGAACACGTAAAACAACTGGCTGATTCTTCCACGGTATTCGTGAACAATGGGTACTTCATTCTGTTGTAAATGTCCATCGTTCCCTATTCTCTTTGAAGTATGCACGTTGATATCTGTCGGAACACCTTGGAGAATAAGAAGAACGCATATTATGTTATTGTGCAACGAAAATATATTCCCAATTAGAGTTCCTAGAGCATGGCTAGTGTTAGAAAATATTGACGTGCTTCCAGTTTTATTAGTCACAAAGTATTCTCCATATTCGCTTGTAAAATTTTTATAATCTTAACCACTTGCTCTTGCGAGTAGGATGTAAATAAACTGACTGGCTTAGAGTTCAGTCATAGATTTGTAACTCTATACGTGTCCACTCTGGCTGCCCTTGTTTAAAGTTCATGTTCAACTACAAAGCTTCAGACGTTGAAGAAGGGCCAATTCTTTCACCGTAGCTGAAATTGAACTAAGGTGTTTCATTACGAAATTATTAAGGAACAAAATTTAAGTAATTTATCGCGAGGAGTTATTTTTTAGTTTTTCATAGAAAGTAAATATTAACAAGTAATAACGAATACTCGCGGATCTGTGTGGTGTTGCAAGTAAACCCATATATACCAAACATACCTTAATCTAATTGCCATCCATCAATGCTCTCCATGTGTTTTCCATTGAGAATGAGTTTACGAGGCATGAAATGTATCCGTATGCCTTCGTCTGGTCGACTCACTTCGTAGTCCGTCTCCATTCAAGTGGGTGGCTGCGCTCATGTATCGGCCATGCTCATTAGCACTGTGCCATGGGCTAATTGTCCGGAGGGACACGGTTCTTGTCGCCAGAGACTTGACGCCGGCCGGCCGGCCCGCAGACTCCTCGCTCGCTTGTTTCTTCTGTCTACATTCCGAGATGTCTCCTGCTTCAGCCTCCGCTCACCTCGTCGAACATCGGTCGTCGCCAGCAGCCATCGACTCGACACTCCACTCGCACATTTCTCAATGTTTCTTCTCTTCTGCAGACAAGCTCGCTGACGATTAGGCTTGCCCTACTCACTATGTAACATTGAATTATTGCTAGTAAGATATGGGCGATAACAAACTGTACGGAATACCATCGTGGTGATGCGATCGTTGAGGAAGATTAACAGTCGATGGCTTCATGAGACCCGCAATTAATTTCCACCTCAATTTGTCATTTACAATTTGGTTCATTTCGGTTATTCACTTTATGGCCCAATGG
This sequence comes from Lednia tumana, assembly GCA_003287335.1. Taxonomy (NCBI): domain Eukaryota; kingdom Metazoa; phylum Arthropoda; class Insecta; order Plecoptera; family Nemouridae; genus Lednia; species Lednia tumana. Next base: position 14,090 of record QKMV01001774.1, read on the forward strand.
TCTTTCCGAAAAGCCAGATGTTCCGTTCGCATAAAGAATATACGTGCAGTGTGGCTCAGTTTTATTGCAATTTTTATTAATTGTACCGGGCTGATCATTACTGAATTTTTTCGAAATGAAATAATACTAATTTCCTCAAAGTGGTCGTTCGCTAATCTCAGCAGCGCGGCGCGGCTTGAGAAGACAGAGACCGCCGACGGATGAGTTTATTTTCTTCTGGTTCCATGAGCAGGTAGACCCTAACATAAAACGATAGCCTTCGCTCGCACCCAAAGGTCCGGGTGACTGATTAAGATCGTTCTTTTTACATCTTTCACACATCATCTTGCGATCGAGCGGCATCCGCTTTATCATACGCTTTATAATACGCTTTATTGAGGCGTCCGACAATGTGTAATACTCGACTGACGGCTTCCAGAATGGTTACGGCCCTTTAATATATATTTTATAACATCTGATACAGATTCTGATTAAGAGTTTTATGCCCTGCATGTGTCTGCTGGGACGCTTCATATTATTGTTGGCCTTTGCCGTGTGTTGCACGCTTTGCCTTCCAAAAATATAATGAGCGCAACTTGTATAATATGGCAAAAGCAATTAACATTATCCATAATAACACATTGTACGTATGCCTTTTCGATGAATTAAAAACGTGGTTATGTTTATTTCTTACATTTCTATACTTTTCTGCGCATAAATAGTAAAGGTTTCTATACTTCCTATGATATGTGAGATGCAGGAAATTTTATTTTTATTTGATTTGATTTCAAAACCAAAAAACTGCGACGAGTCACTTGAAAACCCGAATAAATAAATT
>QKMV01001775.1:0-14897 GCA_003287335.1 Lednia tumana
CCAAATTTCCTTGATACGCATCAGATTTATTTTTCACATCATAAAAAATACCCTATTTTAGACCCTATATTAGACCCCTATTTTAAAATTAAAAGTGTTCAAATTTTGGAAATCTGAAAAGTGGCCAGGCATTATTACACTATTATCTCTAGAATAAAAAAAAACTCACAACTCTAGATATAATGGTCTTGTCAGGGTTAGTAATTTGGCAGCCCATTAAAAAACCTTCTATGCTAAGCCCTCTTAAGCATTAACACCGAATGATATTTTTCGATTTCAATTAGAGCTTTTCATTTGACAACTAGTGTGACCGTAGAGTGTAAAACGGCTGGAATACTTTGTGTGTGTGTGCGTGGAATGGACAAGAAGGGAGGTGCAACTTACCCAAAGGAGGAAATTGTACGTGCAGAGAAGAATGAGTTGTTGACGTTTCAGCTTGCGGCTTCTTTACGCTTGAAGAAGTCACGAACTGAAACATCAACAACTCATTCTTCGCTGCGCGTACAACTTCTTCTTTGCAGCTTAAAGTGCACCTCCTTTTTTCTCCAATCCACGCCCGCAAAGTAAGTATTTGACTTCTAGCTAGAGATAGCTAATTTTTCGACCGCACGGCACTTTTGTCTGCATTCCAACGTTCTTGTTCAAAATGCAAATTTAAAAACTGTATGCTAATGGTGGCTACCAAGTCACGTGATGCGTGCTGACATGTTATGTTCCTCAGGTGGGCTCCAACGAACATGACGACAACGAAGAGCTGGTCCAGGGCTTGTGTGCGTTTCTCATGGGAATCTGCATCATGTTCACCGACGACTCGGTTCCCAGCTTCACCAAAGTAAGCACAAATACCGCACGAGGGAACTCGCCGACAGCTCAAATGAAGCGGGCCATTTTTGGCGCGTTCAAAGTTCAAAAGTAGGTTTAACGCGTTTGGAAAGTTTTTGGTGACTTCTCAAATGGTCTCTACCCCCACTCCCCTTCTTAGAAAATCTGATTTCTAAAATTTGGTAACATTTTCGATCCAAGCGCCTAAGGTAAAAATGTAACCAAATAAAAACATAAAGTCGGAAGAACAGAGATCTTGAAAGTCGTTCGAAGACGATACAGTGTTGTCCCTGGTGTACGCTCTGGATTAAAACGTCGACCATCAGACAGGTGCTTTGTAGCGCAAAACGATTATCAATCCAGAGCAAATATCATGAACCACACTGTATCAAAAACAAAAGTCTAAATCTCACCAGTATCTCGAGCAATATGCAGCCAAGATAATCAAAACAGCAAGGTATTTAACCACCCGTTTATTTGCCCACTTAATTATGAATAGTTGAAAAAGGCTGTTGGGATAGCTGAAAAAAACGTGGCGTGCTATTCTATGTGAAAACCAGCACACATGTGGAGATAGTTTGATTCCCCCGTTGAGCCACTCGTGACTCTACGTGATTCCCACGTTGAGCCGTTTGGTGCGTACGTTGATTCGTTGCGTGCGTACGTTGAGCCGTTGCGTGCGAGAGCGCAGACAGTAACTAGGCGGGTTGCGTGCGTTCAGGAGAAGCTGTGCCAGCTGATCTCGAAGCGCATCGGCCTGGAGACGTTCCTGGACCGGCTGGGGGAAGTGTCGAAGCACGAGATGTACAGCAAAGCCGCCAAGCATCCGCAGCTGCGATCCCACCGCCCCGCCGAACTGCTGCTCGACCACGAGTTCTGCCGGCTGTTCAAAGCCTTCGAAGGTCAGGCCCAGCTAGCAACACTTACTATCATTTGGGCTTTAGCCGGGCCTCACCGAGTGGCTATTCGCGTCTACTAGCATAACTTGACCTGGTATCATCGATTGTGATACTGTGTCGTCATTTTTACGCTGTTTTTCAATCAGATAATTTTTAAGTAGGCCTTGCTAGATTTTGTTTTTTTGCGGTTCTCATTTCACGTGAGAATTTCTGTCAGAATTGTGCCCCGGATGAAGCCAACGACGCAGTTAGAAAAACATTGGGAATTTATTTGTGCACTTCTTAGCAGTGTTACCCAGTTAATTAACAGTTTTTTTGAATAATAATATTAATTTTCAAAAAAACTGTTAGTAAATGGGTTTTACTGTGACTTGCCCCGAAGAAGCTTTCAGTAAAGTTAGCGAAACGTTGGCTGTTTGCTTGTTAGAAGTTCTCAGCATTTACACCCATTTACTAAGTTTTTTTGAAAACTAGTGCTGAGATTAGGAAGAAGACATGTGTCTTAAGAATTTAATAATAATATCAATTATCTCCACTTCCATCGTTTTCCAAGGAATTATAAATCATCATTTTGAATGTTACCGTTAATTGAACACCACTAAACCACCAGTGAGTCACTGAATCGATTGAGTATTTGCCGCGAGTCATGCGGTTTAGCCTGACGGAGGCCTTCGCTCTGGCTGCAGGCATGGTGGTGAAGGCGGTGACTCCACATTGCGCGGGGGACGGCATGAACGGCTCGTCTGAGCTGTCCATGTCTGCATCGGAGCACGGCCTGCTGCTGCAGTACAAGGAGCTGATCCGCGAGCAGGACCGCAAACTGCAGGAAATGCTGCGCTCGTCAGCGCGAGTGGAGGGCGAGAGGGCCGCCATGGGGGTGCGTAGACAAACAACACGCCCCCAAAGCGACATCCCTTTCGGAAGGCCCCCATGCGGGACTCAAATGAATGGCTATTTTTAGATGCAAATATCTCTTAACCTGGCCGATCCTACCTTGGATTCCGCAACAGATGCCGAGTCCAATGATTCTTACTCGACCGTTCAAGAAAACCTATACGATAGTTAGCGAGAGAGTTGTAGATAAAAGTGTAGCCAGCGGTATTTAAATATTTTGCCCAAAACAACTGAAATATGCTCTCCAACATGATGATTTGTGGCGATTTTTGCTATATTTGGTTAGCATTTAACTGGCACAGGAATACAAATTTGGATAAAGGGAAGGACTGAAGTTACACCTTTATCTACAACTCTCTTGCTAACTATCGTAGGTTATCTTGAATGGTTGAGTCGGCATTTGTCGACAAAACTTGGTCCGCGGATGTTTTTCCGTGCGACTCGAAACGTTAAAGCATTGGCGTTACGTCGAGGTCACGCCGAGATAGGATTGGCCCTGAATGGAAAATGGGGCCGTGATTAATTGAAGAACCAGCTGTAAAGCATTAACGATGCTTAGTTCAATGATGATGAATTTCAACTCAAAAATGTCTGGCTGGTTGGAGACTTCAACCCGGAGGGTGCTTTGAAACTCCAATCCACCACCTGAGCTTACCAGACGACGTGTATGAAGTGAAATGAAGACGATTTAGATAATCGTAATTCATGATGCTTAAGACGAGGTTATTAAATATTATCTGTAGACAGGAATTCAGACACTCGTAATGATAAGTCTGCCTCTTGAATAGAGCAAAACTGGGGAAAATTCTTCAAACATTAACACCATTCATTGTTCATTGTCACCATTCATTGTTCATTGTCACCATTCATTGTTCATTGTCACCATTCATTGTTCATTGTCACCATTCATTGTTCTGGTGCGATCTTTGAAACATGTCAGAGCCACTTAGATCAAATTCTCAATTGAGATGTACCACTCATGTAGATTAAAATCACTCCCGAAATACCGTACCTTGCTTAGCTCAGTGGTTTAGAGCATTTGCCCGGTAAGCAAAAATGTCCAAGGTTCAAGTCCTCGAGTAAGAAGGTATTTTTGAAGTGATTTTTAATATTATTAAAAACCATTCATTGTCTTTCTACTCTAGCAAAGTAAATTTCCGCTCAAAACGACCAATCAGAGCTCTGGTCAGGGCTCTGATTTTAGGCAGGTAACCTCATAAAATTAGCTCCTGAGTAGATTTGAAAAATATTAAAATAGTCATTTCAAAACCAAAACCATTTACCAGAAACTATTTCTAAATGGTAGGGTATGAGGTGGCAGTTGTTAATTCTGTGCGCTTTGTTGTAACTTTGAAGAAGAGATTGCAGCATTAGAGCGAAGAGGTTTGAGTGACGGTTTGTTTGTTTGTCTGGCCGGTAGGGGCACATCGATGAGCTGACGTCGGCGGTGTCTCAGCTGCGCGACCAAAACATGCTGCTTCGCGCGCAGGTAGGCGCAGCCGCGGGGGCAGCAGCGGCAGCCGACGGGGAATCGGAGGCGCGGTGGCAACGGGACGGCCGACAACAGCAGGCGCACATACAAGCCTTGGTGAGTCCAAACAACGCCTTGCATCGCCATGGGCACACGCCAGCAAACGGCTTAGTCCCGAACCAGTCCGGTCAAAGTTTTCGACGAAGTAGAACGACCAAAAGAGTGAACAAGGACTGTTCAAGGCTCTTTGTAGGGCCGACAATTGGTTGCAATGAGAGCACTGCCCAGAATAACTTGATTGAACGGTTCTCAAAACCTCTTGTCTGAACTTTGTAAAAGTTCAGTTCTTTGAAAATGAAACAAACAAGTTTGCTCCGAGCACTTCGGTTGGCTGAAATGCAAAGTCTCACCGAGATCAGTGCAGAATCGGCCATCCACTAACCCGAGTGCACTAATTAACAAAAGATATAGTCCAATTCAAAATTCACTAAAAAATTAACCAGTTTCTACCAACTTGAGTAAACAAAATCATAACAATTAGCCTGAGCTCCTTTTGGAACAGATAACCTGCAAGGATTACAAATTTAAAGCCAAATACACGGCTAGTATTAATTTGGAGAATATTAAAATCACTTCAAAAAAACCTGCCTACTCAAGGACAGCCTCTGCAGGTGTCCGAGGTGTCCTCGAGTAGCCAGGTATTATCGAAGTGATTTTAATGTTCTTAACCAGCTAGTTTCTTCTGAAAACCGCTAACCGTATTCATGCTGGCTTGGTTTGCAGGAAGAGCAACTACGGGCGATGTCAGTTGCCGGAGCCATGGCTGCCACTGAGAAGAATTTAACAGAGAGCACCCAGAATAGTTCAAGTGAGGTAAAAATACATTGTTAGTTTGTACTGAAACATGCAAACCTAAAACTCGGTGCAGTCCATACTGTGAAGTGGTAATACTTTATAAGCCGAGTAACTTTCCGTGACTAATTGCTTGTGGCAGACGATACAGCTGCAGCGAGAAGTGCTGGACACCCGGCTGCGGCTGGAGGCGGCGCAGGCTCGGATCACCGAACTGCAGGAAACGGTCAGCGACCTGGAGAAGGTGCGGAAGGACCAGGAAGACTTGCTGGAACTTCTCACCGACCAGGACGCCAGGCTGACCGAGTTCAAGGCGCGGCTGCGGGCACTCGGAGAGAAGGTAGGCAACGTAGACATGAAGGCAGGCCAGATCGTAGCTAGCGGCACCAACCAACAAAGCTCTCCCGTGTCAGGCATGAGCTCCAAATAATTCAGCTGATGTAAGGAAAATCAAAAAAAAAACAAAGAATCAAACAAAAATCAAAGGAAAATCACAGAAAACTAGAAAAGCAAGTCATGTTTGTTGTCGGGATCGAATGTGGCTCCTCAGAAGTACAGACAGATTTGGTCTCTTTGAGCTACTGAAATGAATAAGGTAGACAGATTCTTTCACAGCTTTTTAGACAAGAAATAAAAGACTTTATTTTTGGTGGTAGGTTGCTAAAAACAGTTGCTTTTACAAAATAGCAAATACAGCAATTTGTTTGCACATAAGAAAGCATACTAAATCCTAATTGCTTCGTTCCACACAACTGGGCTGCAAATAATGTTGCCAAAGTGATGGCCATTGGCGAGTGAAGAAATGTCTGCTTCATCTTCGCGTTTGGCTGTTCCAGGTGGACGACGACGACGAAGATTTGGATTCCGGAGACGACGGTGTGCCTGACCTTCACCACCCCGACCACAGCGATTAGTAGGTTCCGACTGCTAGGTTAACTAATTGTTTCAAGCACAATGCTGCTTCGATGGGGTCTAGGCTAACGGGGCATGGCTGTCTCGAAAGAAAACGGCTATTGTTCCAAACTGCTTAGATTTGGTTCCGCAAAGAAAGTCTCAAGCACGTATTTTTCTGATCTTCGATCATTTTTATTTATTATTGCATAAGTAGGACATAAAATAGGCTGCTGCCAAGTATTGGTAGATGCCAGTGTCACCTCTTGACTATCAGTTAACATGTGCAATGGAAACGTGGCCCGTTTCTCTCCAATACGATAGGTCTTAGGCCTACCAATTACTACGATATCGTTTGCTAATTAAATGCGTTGTTGCAGCGTTTGATGATACATTTTCTAGTACAATAGGTATTTCAATTTCATAAAACATAATTAGCAAGTTATAGACTATGAAATAGGTATGTTGCATTTACTAGTTTTATTCTTTTACTGAACAGTATATGTCCGGCAGTGACTATCCCTGCCAGTTTGATATCCTATGTGATTTGTGTATTAAATGCCCTAATTTCTTTGCCTACCAGTGAAAGATTTGTAAAGCCTGCACAGCTCATCTATCATTTCCACGCAGATGGCTCTAGTATCCTACGCAAACAACTATAACCGCCGATTTATTATCTGTTGACAGGTTTCCTTCAAATAAAGAGAATTCCTGCCAAGATGGCATTTTTCTAATCCCACTCCTTTCTTAAACCATACTATGCAATAAAAAAAATAAGCGCCTACTAATAACATAAGATTTCGTGGACAGTTTAGACTAGATTTCAATAAATTTATGCTTAGGATAGGAAAACAATAATTTGTCTACACAATTACTGAACGTAGCACAATACAAGTACTACCTATGCATATAGATTCAGGCACATGATTCAAATTATAGACTGTGAAGACAAAGATTTCATGAAAACCGTTGGAAATATAAATAATAAATATTCGATATTAAATACATTGGCATTCAATATCGTGCACTCTTATGCACTTTGAATGAACTTTTAGCCCAATTGCTAACCAAAATCAACATTTGGAAGTGATCTGCAGATAAAAATCTGCCCAAGTAGAAAATGAAGCCATTTTTTGTAGCTTTGATTTCAGAATTCAATTTCAAGAAATCTTCCGAATATTCTGAAGATTGGGCAACGCTACTTGTGGGTAATGTTCAGTTTATAATACTTGATACCTAAACCTAATACAGAGTAGGTACGGTGACCATACATAGGCTAGGATAAGGATGTCCACTTCCGTTACAGCACACAGGATTTCTCGGTCACATTTTCAACGCTGCATTTTTTAAATCTTGATATAACATTACCATTGGCAACTATTTGCTCAATGTATGTTGTGAAAAACATAAGTACATGTTAAAACCATTGGGAGTATCAGGTTGAATCAGGCAACTGTAAATCGGTAAGGCTGATCACTGATCAGTGAGGGACATTCTACTATTGCCCCACAACACTGGCTGGCCCACAAAACTAGTGTCTACGTTCCAGACAAACACTACACACTTAGTAAAACATGGCTCGTAGATCCAAGATCTACGTTAGTGGGCTGATGGGCGAATTGGAAGCAGTGCGGATGTACCGCATGTCACCGGTATGTCGACCCGGCTGGTATGGCTGGACCGCATCTCGATGGACCCTGTTGTGGTGTCTGATGAGAAAGCTGTCGCGGGCAAACATTCGCCCACACACATGGCACTCGAAGTGGACAGACGAGTGTATTCGGAGATGAATTGCAAATTGGTTTTTTGACGTAAAGGTGAGATTGCACCGCTCGCAAGTGAGCGGTTTCTCTGCTACATGGCTCCAACGATGGGCGGTGACGTAGCTCTTGACTGCGAACCGTTTGTTGCAGATATCACAAGCATATGGCCGCTCGCCAGTATGCACACGTTTGTGTGTGTTCAGGCTGCTCTTCTGTGTAAAGCGCTTCTGGCATAGCTCGCACTGGAACGGCCTTTCTCCAGTGTGTGTTCTCATGTGTACTTCCAGGTAGGGCTTGCGGCAGAAGCTTGCCTCGCAGACAGTGCATTGAAACGGCTTACTGCCAGAGTGGAGTTTCATGTGGACATAGTACGACGATGCCGAAGACAGAACTTTGCCACACACTTTGCACTCTTGAGGTTTGGAACGAGGGACTCCTTCGGCTTTAAGCACATGCGTTTGGATGGGAGATTCTTGAATCATCACATCAGGAGCAGGTCGAAGAGCGATTTCATTACGACCCGTCTCCTGTGGAGACGGGCAGCTGTAGAAGGATAGGGGTTCCACTTTTATTGGAATCCCAAACATAGTAGTAATAGATGGGTCCATTGCAATATGGCTCGTTCGCACTGGTGTCAATTCTCCATTGTTAGTCGATATTAGTAATTATCTTCTGAGAGATGAAATCGTTCACCTAACCCACCAAGGGATGCAAAGAGAACCCTAGAGCACAGCCATTCTTGAGAATAATCAGGCTACCAAACGTAACCAAGTGTCGAAAATATATTTTCATGGACCACCAGTTAACATGACGTTTCAAACACTTAATCGTCTGTGTTAGCGATAATTACAAAACGTAATAATGAAATTCTCATCCCGGTAAAACTAAGATGGCCTACCATTCCAATTTTGATTTTTGAAGATGTTCACGTTCACCGCTCGCAGCGCTACTGCGGTCTAGTGTTGACTGACCTTGAATTTTCTGAGTAGCAGTCGATGGCAGCGGCGTCGGATTTACGGTGTTATCTTTAAAAATAAGCGTATTGCATATAATTTGCAGCTGCAAGAATTTTCTTCGGATTTTGTTAAAAGATGGTCCGAAGCAGCGGGTAAGGAGTGCATTCTAAATTTTTCTGCATGCAGTATATGTCTTGAGTACCCAGAGCCTCATCCATACCCTTAACCTCAAAACTTTCTGGTAACAATTTATCTTTTATCGTCGCATCGAGATAATATGTATTCTAGATATTTTTAGCATACTGCATTTATTAAACCAGGCTCTTTAAATAATTATCAACTTATTTTGAAGGCATCATCGTAAACGGTCTCGTTCTCCATCGCCTGCCGCTGAACAAAAGAGGATACGAAGATCAAGGAGCCGAGAGAGGTGGGACATACTTATGGACAACAAACTGTACCCGTAAGTGGCAGATATAGCATTAGTTACTTGACTTACAACTCGTTTATTTTTTAGAGTGAAATTGCGTCACAAGAGGAGTCGGTCACGGGACAGGGAACGCGTAGTAGAACGGCCAGAAAGACACCGGCGATCTCACAGCAGAGATAGAAAAAGGTATTGTATAATGCAAAACCATGACCACTTATCTCGTTCCATGCGCTTTCAAGCCATTAAAGTAAAAAAGATCAGATGTAAACCAGTTTCAACTTGCCTGACACACAATCAGAAATCCTAATGTGAAATACTTTTAAAAAGTAAATTTTAAAATTGATAAATCAATGAAACAGGAAGCTTTTCTCAAAATAATTAAGCATGTTTTTTAAAGCTTGGTTGGTCACTAAATAAAATTACAAACCTCAAAATTCTTGGAATACAATAGGTCTGAACTAGAATTGGTTGAAAAGTTTCTGGAATATGTACCTCCTACACGCAATATGCCACTGACACATTTACTGGAATTCATATCGTTGTATATTGTAGGGAATTGAAAGACGATAGAAAATCTGGATCCTCAAGGAGTAGAGGTAGCAAATTAAAAGATGATCAAAGACGTGATTCGAAAGATCGTGATAGGAGGGACGGGAAAGATGAGAAGGACGACGAAGGATTTGATCCGTCCAACCTCGATAAGGTGAGAAAATCAAATGACAAACTATTGGCTCTTCTATCGTCTTCAAGTCCTCTTGACATGTGATTGTTGTTATAATGTGTTCATTTTTTGTGATATCCTTAGGAAGGAGAACAAAAGCGTTTAGAGGACGAGATGCAGAAGAGAAGGGAAAGAATAGAAAGATGGCGTGCAGAGAGAAAAAAGAAAGAACTAGATCTCACAAAAAAAGAAATAAAAGGAAACTTATTAGGTAGGTAAAACAAATATCTTGAAATGCCAATCTATAAAATATAAATTACTTTGACTCTAAGAAGTGATTGAACATGTTGACGTTTCTAGCTAATCTACAACTACCGATGAAGAAATGGTCGCTGGAGGACGACAGCGACGAAGAGGACGAAAAGGCCGTCAAGCAGGAGGCAAAAGATGCGAAGGAGGCGAAGGAAGCAAAGGTGGAGGAAGTGGAGGTTGAGGTTGCGGAAGAGATTGTGATCGAGGCTGAGGAGGAGGTGGAGGAGGAGACGGAGGTGGTTGAAGAGGAAGACGACGACGTGGACCCGCTGGACGCTTTCATGCAGGGCGTGCAGGAGGAAGTGCGCAAGGTGAACAAGATCGACGGCACGCACGGATCCAAGAAGGACAGCACCGTCAAACAGACCGGCCCCACATACAACACCAACAGCACCGGCGTTGTCATAGTGACGGGCGTTGCCAAGAAGAAGGCCGACAAGCGCAAGGGAGAACTGATAGAGCAGAATCAAGATGGCCTCGAGGTACGATGGAAATTGTAGAAGTTTTCTTTTCGGGACTCGATTGACAGCTCGTGCTGGAAGAGAAGGCAATCAGTCGTAGGGCGATGCTTTAACATTGGCAGCTGCACGGGAAATATTGGCTGACTAAGTTTTGTCAACAATTGCTCTCTCAACCGTTAGAGATAACTTACAATAGTGAGCAAGAAATTTGTAGATGAAAATGTAATCTAGGTCTCTAGCCAAGCCTTTTTATCAGACTTGTTTTCCTGCATCGGTTTTATTTTATCCAAGTATGCAAAAATCACCACAAAGCGTCATGTTTGGGAGCATATTTCGGCTTTTTTGTGATAAATACGGAAAAAAGCGCTGTCAAGGGACCTATGTTAAAACTTTTATCTTAGGCTACCTTGAACGGTCGAGACAGCATTTGCCGACAAAACTTGGGCTGAATGAATAAAGAAGTAAACGGAGAATTGGCCCTTTAGGTCGAATAAATTATCCATGGATGGGCATACAATTACGCAAAAATTTCTTCACCTTTCGGGACTATGAGTGACAACAAAATAATTGGAACGAGCATGTGGCACTTTTCCATTTTAGCATGCACTTGAAATGGTTGTGGCCTCACAGGAAAACGGAAAAACAAAACCAGAGACGGCAACTTCCCACATGCAATGTCACCGCAACTAACGTGCTCGGTATAATTGATAGTGAATACATAGACCTGTTTCAACCAAGCCTCTGTAATGCCTGGTTCCGATAACCGTATCCCAAATTAATCTTGAGTTTCATCAAACTAGTAGCATGTGGGCGGAATGTAGCTTGTACCTAGTATCTACCACCTCGCGTCTGAAATCATATCGGAGGTTAGGATCAACGTTGCTATCATTTGCTCTTACTTAGCGGGAAAATTCAAATTCATTGGTTACACATGTCATCCTTGAAAAATTCAAGAAGAAGGTACAAGATTCTAAACACAAACTACTTATAGCTGTGAATAGCAATGAACAGATTATGGATTATTACATTTTTAAGACTCGTGTCTTCTGACTGATTTCAGCACTAGTTTTTAAAAAACTGTTATTAACCGGGTTAAACTGCTGAAAACTTCTAACAAACAAACTGCCAACGTTTCGCTAACCTTTCTGAAAGCTTCATCTGGGCAAGCTTGGCCGATTTTTACGTGAGCAAGAACTTAAATAGGGGAAAACATAAAAAAAAAAAAATCCTATCAAAGCCTACTTAAAATTTCCTCAAAGGATAATCGACTCTGTCTTCTAAAATTCACCTGGGTTAAACAAACATCGAGGGTTAACAAAATTGTTAGAAGTTTTCAGCAGTTTAACCCAGTTATTAACAGTTTTTTTAAAGATTATGGATTGATTGTCGACGACAACGTATAGCTTCTCACCAGTGATCGTTGCTTGTGATAGTGATGTGGATTGTTTCGTGTGTGCAGTACTCTTCTGAGGAGGAGGAAGAGGACCTGAACGCGACGGCCGCGGGCATCGCGAACAAGCAGAAGAAGGAGCTGGCCAAGGTTGACCACACGGTCATCACGTACCCCCCGTTCCGCAAGAACTTCTACGTCGAGGTGCCCGAGCTGGCCCGCATGAAGCCCGAGGAGGTGGAACTCTACAAGGAGGTAAACACACTAGAACTGTCTCCGCCGCCACCGCCCGAACCCAGGGCTTAGCTAGAGACTTTGTCCACGGAATCTAGGCTAGGCTGGAACGTTGAAGCGTTTTTGCTCGAATAACTCGTTTCTATTGCCTTTGAAAAAACAGAACACTTTTTTAGACCACTACATAGACTATTGTACATCCCCTTATTTTGGTTTTGGTGGCTCTTTTGATGCATAGTCGTAGTTTTTTCTCTCTAAGCTTCGAACCCCCGAAGAAATAAACAGCACACCTACCTAGTTCACAAAAAGTTGGGAAAGTTTTAGCAGATTTTATAGAATTCAAACTCATTGTGTAATTTTTTTTTGAAACTATTTTAACTTTTTAAATTGATCATCGGTTGGCGTGTAGTGTAAAAGTAGAGAATTCTATTGAAATTATCAACAAGTGTATCATTTTATCAGGTATTTTATATATGTACCATCAACACGTCAATTGTAAAAAGTTCACGGTGCAACCGGAATCTAATGGTAGTCAATTGAATTCTAAAAAAATTCAATGGGAAATTAAATTTTCAGTTCTTATCAAAATACACATTGATCTGGGCCAAACTTTTTTCTGAAAAAGTTTTCATCAGCATGGAAAGCGGGTCACTTTTTCATCTACGTACAACATTTTCAACAGTACCGCCTTGCACCAGCTACGTGGGACGTTTGCGCTTGTACGTGACCGGGCGCGTTGCTGTTTGCAGGAGCTCGAGGGCATCCGCGTGAAGGGCAAGGGCTGCCCGAAGCCCATCAAGGCATGGGCGCAGTGCGGAGTCAGCAAGAAGGAGCTGGATAGCCTCAAGCGCCAGGGCTACGAGAAGCCGACACCCATCCAGGCGCAGGCCATCCCGGCCATCATGTCGGGCCGAGACCTGATCGGCATCGCCAAGACGGGCAGTGGCAAGACGCTGGCCTTCGTGCTGCCCATGCTGCGGCATATCCAGGACCAGCCGCAGCTGGAGGAGACCGAGGGGCCAATCGGTGAGTCCGCCACTCTCGCCGTCGTCGTGGCACAAACTTCACAAACTTTTCTATCACGATTGTTCAGGTTCCACGGGATGCCACGGTCGTCGATCTCCCGCTGAGGAACTTCTTGGGTTCTCGACGGTGCATTTAACAAGTGCATCGTCGGTGCAACTAACAAGTGCATCGTCTACTGTTCGCTCCTAGTTGAGCTGTATGCGTGTGTCGTGCTCAGAACAAGTTGCATCAAACACTCGCCCAGTTATTTCGCATAACGGTCATCCATAAAAATATCAAAATTAAAAATATCGAGAGATTCTCGTAATCTAAAGTGTGGCCAACTCCGTGCGACTTCATGGTCAGAGAAAAATATCGTGATTTTGATAATCCTGGCAAAATATCCATTAGATGACAAGGAATAAACTTTTAAAGCAAAATACATGGCTAGTTATAATTTTTAAGAATGTTAAAATAGCTTCAAAAATACCTGCTTTCTCGAGGACTCGAACCCCGGAGCTTTTGCTTACATGGCAACTGCTCTACCACTGAGCTAAGCAAGGTACAATAAATAGTTTAAAATAGAAATAGATAAAAGAAACTCGATGAAAGAAATAATCGTTTAAAATTATTACTAGCTGTGTATTTGGCTTTAAATTTGTTAACCTTATCATTAACTGCGAATCTTTCGCGGTCCGATATTCAATTTTTATGTACAAACGGTTTATTATAATTAATTTCTTTCGTAGTGGCGGGAAAAGTTTCCAGCACTAGTTTTTGCTAGTGAAAGTGTCTTTAGCAAAATCCAAGCTGGATTCAATCCAAGATTATTGCTTGGTGAAACCCACAGAGACAATTCGATGCCAGCTTTTCAAGCGGCTTTCCACCTGACTTAGTTGGCCTTTTTCTCGAGCTTGGATAGGCTGGCTTTCATGACCATGGGGAAGCAACAGCACAGTTGAGAAGTCATCTGCGTTTAATGACTTGTTGACCAACGAGTGACCAGTAATGATTAATGAACGCATTAGATGGCAATTGGTTGGATAGGTATCTACCAACTCACCTTTAGTACTGAATTCATCGTGGTGCTGGCCTAAGAAGAGCCACAGACCGATTTGTTTCAATGAAATTATAACCATATTTTGCACTAATTAAAAAACCGAAAATAACGAAAATGTGCCAAAATAGTTTAACAGTTTTTTTGAGTATTGATACTGCTTTTTTATGTTAGTTTTTGTGTTTTCAAAACTTAAAATAATGTTTTCCGTCTCGATTTTCCACACCTTTTCCCCGATTTTCAGTGTCATGTTTAGCATCCAGTCGCCAAGGTAATATAGAAATCAGCGGAACCATTATTGCAGTGTTGTGTTAACGCAGCCCAATGTGACGTTCGCCCTGCGTTTTGTCGTGTTTGCAGCCGTGATCATGACGCCCACGCGTGAGCTGTGCATGCAGATCGGCAAAGAGTGTCGCAAGTTCACCAAGTCGCTGAACCTCCAGACGGTCTGCGTCTACGGCGGCACCGGCATCTCCGAGCAGATTGCCGAGCTGAAGCGCGGCGCCGAGATCATCGTGTGTACGCCCGGGCGCATGATCGACCTGCTCTCCGCCAACAGTGGTGAGCACCGGAACCAACACTCTAAATCTTTTTAAAAAAACTGTTAAGCCGCTTGGAACGCAAAAACAAACAGGAGCAAGATTTAGAGTTAAGAAATGTTTAAGACTCATGTCTTCTGACTAATTTCAGCACTAGTTTTTTAAAAAACTGTTAATAACTGGGTTAAGGACTTTCTAACCCTTTTTTCGACTCACGCATTGACTGTTTAAAATCGCTATAATTAATAGATGACACGTTC
>QKMV01001777.1:0-14892 GCA_003287335.1 Lednia tumana
GCCCATAAAAAATATATTCAGCTATATTTTTAGCCTAGACCATTCTCACCCACGTGGTCACTACTATACAACCTTAAAACTCTGGTCAACCCTAACCGTATCGTTTTCCCCTGCCAGGGTGGACGACCTATACAACCTACTGCAGCTGTGGGTGCCGCAACTGTACGGCGACCTGGAGCTGCTGGACCCGGCCAGCCGCGGCTACGAGCTGGTCGAGTCGGACACGGAGCTTTGGGAAGACGAGGGCAGCGAACCCAAGTCTGCTGACCGATCACCCGAGGGCGAACTCGGCGAACTCACCAGGGAGTCGTGGGAGGTACGTGACCGACAACTTCTA
This sequence comes from Lednia tumana, assembly GCA_003287335.1. Taxonomy (NCBI): domain Eukaryota; kingdom Metazoa; phylum Arthropoda; class Insecta; order Plecoptera; family Nemouridae; genus Lednia; species Lednia tumana. The sequence goes on from QKMV01001777.1 coordinate 338, forward strand.
CCGTCTTGCGTTCGCGTCACTTGATGGAACTCGTGCCGAGATCTGGGGGAGTAGGGAGGTTTCACGAGGACCGCTGCAGCGTCGGTGCGTAATGTGCTGCCATCTTTGTGCAAGCTGCCGAACACGGCTCTCATTTGAAGTTATTGTTCACTTGAATGTAGTTTTTTTTGATCTATTTATGAAGAGAATTACTTGATTTCACATTTGTATCGATATCTTTCTTCGTAATTCGTAACGTTGAGAAATGTTTTCAACCACAAATATGGCGGTATTTCTGAATTTTCCTAGATGCCAGTGATCCTGGTGCAAGCTCCCTATTTTACTAGATTTGGGGGTCAATCGATCACATCCAAAAAGGCTGGTCTAGAGTCATTCCAGAAACGATTAAAATTGTGTGTGACAGCATTTGTTATGGGGCTAAATTGCGTCGAGTCCTTTTGACTCTGGATTAAGCCTTTGTGAATGAAGTCTATTGCAAAAATTCTAAAAAAATACTGGTCGGTGTCTACAAAATACTGATCAATATTTTTTTACCCTTTTTGACCTAATCTTATCGGCTCGCGGCAAATTGGAACACTGTGCATTGCCAAAAATGTGTCTGTAACGTAAGTTCTCACTTGGGAAGTGTCTGAATTCAGCATGACTTGGTCTTGACTTGGAAGCTCTGATAAAAAGACGGATACGATACGGCACCGCAATGGCTGTCCGTATAAACTTGTCATCTAGGCCGTGTTTCTCGGCTTCGAAAACTTGTGCATTCAGAGCGCGGCTTCCGTTGCGTCGCCTGTCTTTCTACCACGGAACCAAGCTGACGAAAACCAGTTTCAGACACATCCAAAGCTGGGAAAACCCCGGTGAAATCTTGTGAAACGACGGACCTTGCACGATCTTGCCACGCAATCGAGATTCGCGCGATTACTTTGCACAGCATCGTGCAAGACCTGGGACGTTGGTCGACAGGTTTTGCCCGCCCTATTTTGGGGGCTGCTAGCTTTATCGAGCAGGAAGTCTGCTCGGCACTTTTGGGGTAGCGAGATTTCAGCGCGTTTGGCCGCTTATTTTTTGTGCAACCATTTCGTTTTCACATCAAGGCGATTCTAGGGTCAAGCCTTTCTTGGCCGAATCAGAACATTCAATTTGATCGTGTATCTCATACTAGGCATACATACATTTCAATGTATCATTCACAAAAAATCTCAAAACTACTAGATCATTGCTTACCAAATGAATGCCAGATGTCAATTAAGTTTTGCTGTCCGTGCTTCAAGTCTGTACACTGTGGTGAAATGGCAGACATCCCTCCAAGACATTTTAACCTACAACCGCACCGCTATCCAGTAATGTCCCGTACGAGCTGCTTTAATGACAGCGTCTTCGCCGCCTTGTTAACGCACGGTCTACGGACGCGTAGCTACGGGAGATTATTGAAGTGCGTCGTTGTGGGGTACAAAATCTGCTGGAGTTATGGCCGCCAAAGCCAACGCAGTTTATCGCCTTGTACTTCAGTTTTTTCATCTTATAGTGTGCCGTTTTTTATCGATTAGCCAACGCAATATCGCAGGTTCTCTGCTAACTTGCCGTCTACCGGCGTTTTGCGTTAGCGTCGCAAAGACTTAAGTAGCTCTCTAGGTCTTAGCATGTAACATTTCAACAAGGCATAGCTTTCATCTCATTGTCACATCGTAGAGAATTATATGGACAGGTGCAACTCGACGCTGAAGAGACGTAATTAATCGCAGTCAACGGATCCGGTGGTTAGGTCGATCTACAACGTTAGTAAATGAACACGTATCTGGCTTTATGAACCATTTAATCAAAAACTTCCCTTTCACAAATGTTTTCCAAGGGATTGATAGCGGCAAAGCCAATTATTTTATCCCATTGCAGTTTCGGCACTTAATGGAAAAACTCCACCGGAGATTGTTACGCCAGTCGTTCGGACTGTGAATATTTGGCACATTTTGCAAAATGTTGTGACTTAGCCGTCCCATATGTTAATTTGTTTGAAACCTGTCGTTCTGCACCCTAAAGTTGACACTGGATAAGGTACACCCAATCATTCCCACATAATGGCCGAAGCCTGGAAGCTCGGAAAAGATCCGGAAATTTGATCTTGAAAGGAAAGGGTGTACAAGTCATACCCACTCATCTGGGATTCTCGGTTTAAATGTCATTACTACCTAGAAAGTTTGTTGATCTGCGTGTAGCAAAGAGTTAAAAACTTATAAACGAGCGTGTATCCGCAAAATTAACCCTTTCACTGCCACGATCGCGTCTACGCTTTCTGTGCCTCAAATGCCGCGCTTTCTTGAATTTTCACTGAACAACTGACTCGAGATACAAATTTGAGTTTCTGCACCCCCAGTAGTCACCGATTAAACCTTCGAAAGCCATCCAAAAATATCAGATTGTAATGTCAGCCAGTGTATTCACTACGATCCGATGCCAAACATTGGATTTGAGCGCAAACGAACTGGGCAGTGAACGGGTTAGGTCGCATGCGTCATCTCCCGCCGAGTTGCACCTCCGAACTCTCTGCGATCCCATCGCCGCAAGCAGCGTGCCTGCCAGAAGTCACCGCGTTGTTTTGTCGTTCGGTTCCCAAGGCGATCAAGGCGCCCTACGTAAAGCTGTACTCGTTCGTGCGAACTCAGACCATGTTCCCGGACGGCGACACCGACGGCGGTCAGGAGGAGGTCTGTCTCTCTCGTCCGCCCCCGAGCGGCTGTCTGTCTGTCTCTCTGTCTGTCTGTCTGTCTGTGTTGTCTAGGCCATAGGCTCGCTAGAACTCGTGCTGCCTGGTGTCTCCAACGGCGAACGTCGGAACACGTGCCGTCCAGCGACGCTTTCTCTTGGTTCCGTTCGGTCAATTTTACGTCGGCAATAGGAGGGGCAGCTTACAAGTCTTTGGACTCGAGTATGGCTGCTAATCTTAGCTCTAGTTTCCAAAGAAACTCTTTAACGAACTGGATAAAATTGCTTGGGAATCCTTTAGTGGAGTTAGCATTTTTCCCCAGTATCTAAAACAGTTTTCTGATTAGGGCCAGGGCTTGTCCGGCAAAAAAAAAGTAAAGTCCACACTCGAGTTAAATTCCTTGCTTTGTTAATAATTTTAGATTCATGTCTGTCTTGTACTGATTTCAAAAGAAAACGATTTAGAAGCTGGCTTTATTTGCTAAGAAATCCACTAAAAACTCTGCCAACGTTTCGTGAATATGTCGGTTACTCCACAAGCTTGGGCCGGGATTCACGAAGCGGGTTATCACTCGGGCCCCGAGGTTTTGCTTCCGGCCCCTTGGAACTATTGGGTGCTGTGAGCTTTATTTCGGGGTAACTGATTGCCCGGCTTTGGGAATCCAGGCCTTGGAGAAACTAACTGTATAGTTCACGAAACGTTAAGAAATTTTTCAGCGGATTGCCTTGAATTAAAATTTTTAGCCCAGGTTTTTAAATCGGTTTTTATAAGGAATCTCAGTTAGAGCAAGAAAGAAGATTTTGGTGCTCCAAGATCCAAGGGGCCGCATATACTTTTTATGTGGGGAAAAACAAATGATTTTGCTCCAAATTGGAGTGAGAAAACCAAAACTGAGATTCCCTATTGAGAACTATGCACTTTGTCTGAGAATGGTACCGTGACTTCACCGGTAACATTGTTCGCTGGCAATCCTCCCATGGTGATAAAACCCACGATAGACGGTACAACTCAAAATCGCAGGCTTCCTCCGCTATTCCGTGCTGTCGATAGGTCAAGGGTGGAGCGGGTGAATTTATTTGACTAGCTTCAAACTCTCCATGAGCTCACTCTAGAATAGAGTAGCCCTCTGACCCAATGCAGTATTGCTTAACTTCGGTTAATAGCTTGTTAATGTACCCCTAACACATTTATAATGTTAACTTCTGTAGCTGGCTTGTGATGCAGCCCCTAGTAATTAGTTTTTGAGCAATCTAAAAAAGTTCACATTCACAAATTGCTCAAAACCTGGTCCATCATCCTTCACAAGGATTGTCCGCACAGCAATAGCAAGCGTTCCTTAAAAGTTCCCTACCGTAAACCTAGCTGTAGTCTTAAACCCAGCATTTTTGATACACTGATTTTCGTGAGAGGTCCGAAGTTAAGCAACGTTACAATGGGCGACCATAATTCACATGCCAATACCCAGTTCGGTTTGGGAGAGAGGTTGGAGGGTTTGAAGCGAATACATCAGCTTCACTCCCCTTGCCATCAACCTCTCGACGCAACAGATTAGCGGTGAAATCCGCATTAGAGTTGTACTACCCTCCGGAAGGGCACGTGAACTCCAAGTTAGCTAGGCGCCGAGACGGAACCAAACGAAAGCGATCGTGCGACGACTTAATCCATGTTAGTGATCGTAACTCGCACCAGCATTAGAACAACACTCACCTTAGTTTAGAACAACTGCACCGTTCGATCGTTTGCTTCTAGCTTTTTGTCGTTTAGCCTAGTTTAGACGCAGACGTTAGCCGCTTGAATAGCAGGGTAATTACGTTGGGTAACTGTTTATACTGTTAATCTTGTGACTTGTAACTTGTCTTTTCAGATTTCAGGTACTTTTTATGCATATATTTTTTAGTTGCTCTCAAAATTCATCGTTTTAGTTGTTTGGGCCTTTTATCGGACCCATACCGAAGCTTGGCTCAAGGAAAGTTAAAAACAGATAATTGACGAAGTAACCGCGTAGGTTCTTCTCTAAAAGTACCTGTGCTACATAAAACCCTAGTCCTGACAGCCACGCTGTATCTGCAATACTTGTTAATAGGTTTCTTAACAGCTCTTTTTGAAGACCAGTAAAAGACACCAACCATTCAATTTTCGAGATGAATTTTCACACGTGACTTGGCATATCTGTTATTTTACAAATGTGAAAATACGAGCAGAAATGATAAAATTCCCAAAGTTAGTTGCCTTCCGCATTGGCCAGCCCCGCGTTGCGACCGACCGTAGTGATCGTGTACGTCAAATTGCATAAGTGTGTGTTACTTAAACGGTTTGCAAAGCTTTTGCCATCTAGCGGCAAGGTCGATTTGTCTCAACTATCACGTTTTTGTACACGCTGCCGAATAGGAACTGGATCCCATAAAAACTGGGATGACATTTTTGAATTCGTTACTTCCTCTTATTTTTCTCACCACGTGACGCGTCCAACATTTTTTTGTTCACATGTAGGAATAAAAGCGAAGCTAATTTTACGCTCGGCACTCTTAGAGTCCGGAACAAGTTCGTGCCAACTGCCAATGAAGTTTATTTTTAGTTCCCTACGTACCGGTCGCAAACGTCATGTCTCTCTCGTTCAACTTTCGTTAAACCACACGTTTGCCGGCGATTTCGTCGTCGAACGCATGCGAATGCTGCGTCGTTAAGCCGAGCGAGTGTTGGTAGTCGTTAAACACGGTGCTAGTGTTGCGTCGTCGAACCATGACGAACGTCGCGTCAGACGTAAGCAATATTTTCGAGAGTGTGTGTGTGTGTGTGTGTGTGTGTTGGTTTTTAGTCGAGATGTTCACAACAAAATAGTGTGGTCGGTCGGTTGTCAGTGTTGTTGTTGTTAGTAAAGACACGCGGGTTCAGTCCCGGTAAATACAGGCAAAAGCGCTTGTGAGGAATCAACGTCACTTTGATTTCACACATCAATGCTCAAGCTGCGAATGCTGAGATTGTTCCTGTACTTCTCTGACCGCGACGCGTATTTACAAAACGTACGTTTTGTGGAATGTCTAGAGATTTATAGTCCCTTTTTTGTAGCTAGAATGCAGCCTCTCGACTCATTGCAACTTACGCGATGTCACACAAGCAGAAGGAACGATTAGAAATAATTGTAAGCGATACGTTGGATAAAACGTAATTTCGGGGAAGTCAAAAATAAAAACACAACACTGTAAGTAACAAGCTTAAAGACCGCGTGCCGAAATGTATTCGGAACTTTTATACTACAAGGGAACACGCACTAATAAAGAGGAAAGACGCGAATATGATTCACATGGTACTTGAACCAAGTGTCAGCATTCAACTAAATTGCCATTATTTTAAATTAATCTCTTTAGATATGCCGAAAGTCTAAAATCACCTCAGTTCTAAACCTCAATGTAGGGAGATATTTAATAGGGGTTGTTACTCTCAAAATGAAACTGTCCTGTTGACTTGAACGCATCGTGGTACTTTTAAATGACCTTCCAACAAACATTGTGTGAATTTCATGAATTAATTAACATTATTTCGGTCGGCGCTCGCGGCGACTCGATTGCCGCGAGAATAACACAGAAATGTGTGTAAAATACGACACATTCCTTCGGTAATCACCCGACTGTGGCGAAAATAAACTCTACCGCAGAGCCAAATTTGTATTGTACGTAGAAGAGACGAAAGAACATGCCTTCTGTCCTCAACTTTTTCCGACCAAAATTACTCCCAGATTCTCAGGGTCGAAAACTTCCCATGTTATGCATTCAGAGAGATTTGGAGTTGAGAACCCCAGCTTAGTTCCTCCAGTTTTTGTATGGGAGCAAAAACGATACTTTTTGCGTCTAAATTCCTCAATAACGAATACTTAGAAGTGACATTTTTTTTTTCGGGGTTACAGCCTCTGCAACGAAATACAGCCGAAAGCTTGCATATGTAATTTTTCAAATTACTAATCTCTGAAAATATGCGGCTCATTTCATTGTATTGGACCAATCGAATGCGAATACGGCAACATTGAATAAATCTGATAGGTTTTCTCAATGCATAGTACACTCGAGTTTTGTGCATTGTAAACTATTTTGTAGGTCATCTCAGACATGCTGTGTTCGAACACCTTTCACTCTCTGCAAGACATATCTCTACCTGGCATATACTTGCTCGCGTAATTGACTCATGGCGCCAATCAAAAATAATTACTACATCTCGTTCGCAGGGACAATTTATTAGATCGATCGCTGATTGGCTTTAATGTGTCGATCGATATGGTAAGATTGTTTGCGCCGATCGTTTACTTGCAAATGTCACGAGCTGCGATGAGGTGTGGAATCGTTCGTAGCGAATTGATATCGTTATTGAAACGTGCAAACCTTAGGCTCATATTTGACTGTTTTTTGGCGTAAGCTAGCACTTGAACGGAAATTCACATCCCATGTTTAATTCCAGTCCTTTGTAGACGCGTAGATATTAATAAAATGAACGTGACGGTTAAAAAAAAGTGCAAATTAACTACACTGCATTATACTCTGTCAATTGTCCTTAGCTCGAATTCGTTTCGGAGCGGAACAGAATCCTGTAGGCCGAAAGCGTCTTAGTTGATAGCAAGAGGAAACTAGGTTTCATGCCAGCTTTACAGACCAATTCATAAGTGTGATTGCTTTCCGCCAGCAGTTTATTTTTAATAGCAACGTCAACAACAGGTCTCGTTGTGTGCGACATCAGGTACTTTGATTGTTATGTATCATACTTTATAGATAGCGATGCTCATAGCTTGTTTGGAAGCTATTTATAGATAATTTCCAGCCAGATTACCGCACACAACATATTTTACATTGATACCCAATTATTAAAAAGGGAAACTCAACGTTGCGGTTCTTACGTCAATCTTTGAAACGTTTGTACTCGCACCTGTCTGTGTACAACGTGAGCGTACCTAGATGCCATGGTCAACTTACGTCAGACGCTCACACAATGTTGTACGTCCGACTCTTCGCTTCTTGAGACTCCACCTTAACTCGAGTACCGTTCTTATCGAGACCGACGTCATCCATACATCTGGGAAACAATCGTCAGTAAACAACAATTATTGGAGATTACGTCTGAAACCACCAGTAAATTTACACGACACTAGAAGCCAAGTCGCGTCTCGTACAGCTGGTTTGAAACGAACCCAGTGCTGTTGTTAAACACGTGAAATTCGTGCGTCTCAAACTATCGACAACCGAAATCTAGCGTGGATTTTCAAGGACGGTGCGGGATTTGGAAGACTGGGGGGAAAATAGCTGCATGTTCGTTATAATCTGTGCTCAAACGGGCTCGGGAGTACAAGAGCTTGGTGCTTGTCCGTGTTCAGGAAGTGAACAACTCGTTGGCTGGAACTCACTCAACCCTCGAATCGGGTTTTGAAATCGATCGGCGCTCGTAATCGTCAAGTGGAAAAATCTCTCAACCCTCAGATTGGTTTTCAACAACTCAGGCCTCGTATCTCGTCTTCAACGAGTGGAAAAGACGGAACCTCTCAGCCCTGACGTCTGTTTTCATGCAACTTCAACCTCGATGCGCGTCTTCTAGAGGTGGCGAGACCTAAAATCTCAACTCTCGACGTGGTTCTCACAAAACCTTAACTCTCGCTACTCGCATATTCAACGAAAGGAAAAATCTGAACCTCTCGGCCCTCAAATCGAGTTTCAAAAACTCAAACCTGGTTAATCGTCTTCTCGAAGTGTTAAAACCTGAACCTCTCGGCTCTCAAATCGAGCTTCAACACCATAAATCTCGCGACTCGTCTTTTCGAGGTGTTAAAAAACTGACCATCACAACCCTGACCACGGTCTCCACCGAACAACAACATCTCCTCGCTCTCGGACAACTGGGATCCAGCGAACTGACCGCACACCTGTGCCGCAATCGCGCTTCCTGCTCCAAATATCTCTCCAGCAGCTCGCTAGAGGTCTAAAGGTGTAACCTAGAGCTGTCCGACCGCGCTGTCGGTCTCGTCAATCGTTCCAAGCCGTGTGCAGATGCCGAGCCAGCAACGGGCACGTTAGTCAGTCGTTGGCCTTCCTCCAGTTCAGTTTCAAACTTGGTCTAACCTAGCGTGCGATTTGCTCGTCTCGTTTCGAAGACTACGCCAACCAGCCAGCCTGTCTGCTTGCTAGTGAAATCTGTGCTGCTGCGCCCAAATGGTTTTGAAAAAACTCGGCGCGATGGATAAGTTCGCACGGGACATCGTCAGCATTGTGAGTTGAACACGGAAGTCTCCAGCGAGACATCTGTTTTAGATAGTGTGCTCGGCTTAGAATGAAAGTAAATTGGTCAGTTGTAGCGCAGTTCTCTCCGCAGCGATTAAATCGGACGTTTTCGTCGTAGAGTTGCAGCTTGTGGAATCGCTCGGAAATATCGCCAAGGAAACCGCCGTATTTTTACCCCGTTTGAAATGACATCCAATCTGGTTGAGCTGTACGCGTCGAAATTACTGAGTACTCTTTTTCAATTTTGAAACGATACTTTCTTGGAGCATAAATTAATGCATGTACTAGTTTTGATTTGCTGACGATTTGCACAGAAAATCAAATTCAAAGATCTGCAGAAAACAAAGCTTGGTGTTGAAGAATATTACAATTCTTCAAATTAATACTAGCCGTGTAAATGGCTTTAAATTTGTAATCCTTGTCAAAACTTGGTATTCTCGACTCGAAGTTCAAATAACTAGACCTATGATTTTCAAGGAAGCTTTTCGGTAGTAATTTATTTTTTCGTTTCTTTCGAGATTTCTTCAAATCGCTCTACGCCAGCTAGTTCTAAAACTGGCAACTGACGTCATTGATTGTTGTGATCGGTTGTTGCCGAGTTTCGATATCAAGATAAGCTTCGTCAACAGCATTCCTTTAATTATCTAGTATTTTTAAGTGGCATAATCGCTCCCAAAAAGTACACACAAGAAAATTAGAAATATATTTGTGGTCCAGAAACAATGCTCCGTCTCTAAGAATTGTACATGATGTAATCTGGACTTGAGGAGACTTGCCCATTACCGTTCACTCGAGATTTCGGTGCGGGTTCGAATTTAAGCACCTGGTTTTCGAAAAGATGCGCCGTGCATTGTAAAACATGTGTTTTCTTTGTCGGAGCAACACTGCCGCGTAAAGGTTAACCGGCATTGATAAAACCACTCTATATATTCTACAGGGCCAGTGTTTTGCTCTAGCTGATTTACAAATAATTAATCGGCCTGTACATTTGATTGGCTGCCACTATGGTGATGGTTCGATCATGGACTGTTAATCGTTCTTAAGGCTCGTTTTTTTTTAAGTCGGCTAAGAAACTAACAGTCTGTTAATCTGTGATTTCCATAGCAACAGGCAACCGGAATCAGGGATTTTGAACGAACAGTTGATAGAATAATGACAGCAATGGAAAAACTGGCCTTAAATCGTCAACTGTCGAAAAAATCGTCCTTATAAGAATACGATCAGCGATCGAATTGACCGAAAAACCTACATCGGATTAGATAACGTCGCATTGTTGGTTGTGCATCTGATTTGTTGCCGTGGAGAAGACTATAGTTGACGGTCTGTTAAGTTTTTAATCGGTCAGTGCAGCTGCTGTGATATGCGCCCCATAGCTCTAAATCCAAGCGCCCCATGGCTCTAGATCCAAATTTCAAATGATTTTTTTTTTGCTGGTGGGAATATTAAGAGTTGTAATCCAAGCTGTTACGCCCTTCAAGAGTTTTAAGAAATGTCACATAAAAAAATGAATACCCTTTGATTTAAGACCGATTTTGCATTTTGGCCCGTTCAACGTTTGATTTATATACTCGGGTAAAACCCCCTTGCAACAACCAATCATAATATGCGTTCATTTTAATTGTTATTGACTTGTTAAGTTCTGAAAGGAACCCTTCGATTTTGAATCTAATTCTTTTATCGTGTTCAAGACCCCAGTCAATGCGAACTGGCAAAGAGAGAAACAATTCACTTTCCTTGGAAATGAGGCAAAATGTATACCATTCTTTTGACTCATGTCTTCCTCGTAATCTTAGCACAAAAAAAAAATCAGTCCAGCGTTGTACCCTGAAGAAATGAACAGCATAGTATACGAAACGATGGGAAAGTCTTCGTGGATTTCTTAGCACTCAAACCCAGCTAGTTCATCAGCTTCTCGAGAGGCAAACATAATTTCCCTTCTCGCCGGGCGCGCCCCTTGTCGCTGAGGAAGACCGGCCCTCTGCGGCCGCGCTCTGAATTATCAATAGAAGCGCACATGAGTTTCTAGTTTATCACTTCAAGTTTCGGTGGATTTATTTCCATTGAAACCCAGATTATAAATACGTTTTTTTTAAACCTAGTGCGTAGTTCAGGAGATGCGACTTAAGTCCGATGCAATGTGTTTACTTCGCTAATTACATGGCATTACATCTTGTATCCGGTCCGCAGCCTTCGTGCAGTGGGAGTGTGGGAAGAGTACCTACCAATTACTAAGCCTAGTGACATTAGATGGTTTCCTTTAATTGCTTGTTTACCTTTGGGGGGAAGGGCAAATATTGCAGGGAATGAGGAACGCTTGTAAGTTTTGGAAGGGATTTTGGATGAGAAAAGCGCGGGCTCTGAGTCGAATGAGATGCATTTTGCCTCTTCGCAAATAATTTCCTAATATTGCTGAAACGAGGTGCTTTCAAAAATTCGTAACTTTCAGTAAATTCAAGAATTTGGACGGCAATTTTAGTCGGGTACCTTTATTTACTCTTCCTCCGTACACAGATTTTTCCAGAATTTCATTTCAATTTTAAGGACATGAAAAGTATCGGATACGATCAGGGCGCGCAAGCCTTCGCAAGATCTGGGTTGAAACCCAGATGTGACCCAGATAAACCAGATAAACCCAGATAACCCAGATAAACGTTCAAGATCGTAGGGGTCCTTTAATTAACTCGCTATAGGCGTTGCACATTTGGTAGCGGGGATCGAACCCGGACCTCCCTGAGTAGAATCCTCCGACGAACGCCACGAAATATATCTATGGGGGGCTCGGCGCAGCTGGAAAAATGACGCCATACCACGTCTTGTGAATCAGATAACCCATTTTCTTGCACATTTCCTTAGACACGTTTCTACTTCTCGATATTAGCACTAGTTTTCAAGAAAATGTTTACTAAACTGGGTAAAACTGCCAATAAGTCCACAAATGAATTCTCATCGCTTCTCGAACACTTCTGTGAGCATCATCAGGGGCTTCTGCAGAATATTTCGCGAAACGTTGGGAATTCTTTAGTGGACTCCTGAGCAGTTTTGCCCGGTTTATTAAAGAGTTGTTTTGAAAGTCTTGTTTTCTATTAGCCAATCGAGCTCTCTGAGACTTTGGAACAAGATACCACGAGTCTTACAGTTCGTGAATCCATCGTGTTGTTATTCTGTTTACCAATCAGATTTTGAGATTAGACCCAGTCGTTAATCTCTCGATATTAATCTAATTGTGTCAAATTAACAAATTAATAACTTACGACGCCGAGATTGTTTTCGCTGCTTTGACGATACCACAGTCGTCATTGAAAGATCGAATCACGCCACCCTGTTGACGCAGTCGCTCGTGGTTTTAATTACACTTAGTTTACAATCTGTCTTCTGACAAAACAATCATACTTACCTACGTAAGTAAATGGTAAAGTGCATGCATTAATTACCTATCGTGTGGTAATGCAATCGAGACCGGGGTTGACGCAGAAGCTAGAAATAGAGACACACGTTGAAATAATCTGTGTTTTGATTGATTTTTTCTGTAAACCGTCTGCGATTAATCTCGCAGAACATATCGCGTATGATGTTGTCTCGTGGCTTCAATCGGTGTATAGGAAATCGTTTTGCGACCTGTTAATCATGTCTATAATCACCTTCGCTGTGTTGAGACGCTGGGTAATTAATCGATGCCGATTTGTGAACTTGAACTCGGCGCGATAGGAAGGGGCATTCGGATTAGCGTGCGAAGGGGAAACCGCTAGATCGAGATATCTGTTTTGATTCCGTGATTAAGATCAACTTTCTATAAGTGCGCTGTCAAAACAGTGCTACTATATGTAATGCCATACGTCCAAGTCGAAGGACGAGATCAATGTTTCACCTTTTCGTTTTGGAGTGGTATTTCCCCACCGGCTTTAGTTGTACTGGCTTACAAAAGTAGATACATTCCTTGGTCGTATGCAGTTTTATAACACTCGCGTGTTTTAAGGACGTTCCGTCATCAGATATAATTACTGTAAAAGAACAAAAAGAGGTTAAAAAAATAACACAAGCCGTAGTATGACAAACTATTACGTGTATGCCTTGTACCCTGCCTAGAGTCTCTGGGATTTATTGCAATTACCGGGAAGATTAATACGTACTGAGCACGTACGACGACTAAGATCCAATAACTTTTATTGTAATTTCTTTTACACAATGAGTACTTGCGTCTATTCGTATTGTTTCCATGCTTGAATTGAGTTACTATCGATAAACATAATCGCTGGGTGTGTTGATCGCACCGAATCAAAAAACAACACTTTTCCACGCGACGTTGTTGCAACACATTCCCATGTCAAGATTGACGAAATTCTGCTGGCTTTTGGAAAGCAATGCCCCGAAAATGTACCAATTCCTCTCGGAATGTTCCCATTCCTTAATCCACTTGCGCGCCTCTTCTTCAAAACATGACAGCCTTCCGCATCCTTGTCTTTCGGTGTAGGGAACGTAGCCTCGCCTATATAATCGCAGGGAGTACACGCTATTTACTGGGAGAGCATACTTTTCCGCCAGGGGCGATGGTGGCAGTTAACACAGGAAGGTATGACTGGAGAGCCTATTTTGTGGGTGTAACGCAGTATGGTCTCTTACTGTATAGACTATAAGCAAGGAGGCTCCCTAGGCCAGCGGAAGATTCCAGCAAAAGGAAAACTTGCTTCCTTTTATGGAGCCTCGAATAGCATCTGTCACATTTGTTTACTATGCTTTTCGACAAGGACTAGCGATGACCACCAAACACCAAGTGGCTATGAAAGTATAACAATCCATCGCAATCATTTTACGTACCAGTAATCAATAACGCTTATGAATTGCTTATGTATAGCACACATTGTTAACATTTAAATCACTTTCACAGTTTCCGCTTAAACTGACTAGAGTCTGTTGGACCCGCTAGCATCGATTTAACTAAGGTCACATTTAAGTGTGGTCGTAGATCCTTCGATACCAATTCTCTTAGGTACTAACCATATGCTGCCTCTTCTCACGAGAGGAACTGAGTAGAACTGGCGTGTAGGTATATACCTCCTACAACTCTCTAAATCTGGCTTTACGTAATGAGTCGTGCTTCCTCACGGTCCAATTTTGTGTCCAGCGTACTGACACATTTGAGCCACGCTGCAACATTTGTAACTATGGTAATCGTCGTCGTTTCAAATAATTTGGGTGAAACATTTTACGGGATCGGTCAACCAGGGACTTACAGGCCATAAAAAAGATATTTGCTCCCACATGTACCACTGGCAAGTGAGGTGTCCCTTGAGATCAGGATGGTCCTGGCAAATGCATCTCTTGCGATCGGGATGCAGTGGGCAAGTGCATCTGTTGCGATCGGGATGCAGTTGGCAAATGCATCTGTGGCGATAAGGATGCAGTGGGAAAGTGCAGGTGGTCTGTGGCTGCGATGTATTAGTAGGTGCAGGCAGTGCAAGCATATCTCCGTGCACCGAAGGTCGGTCCTCCTTTACGTCGGAGCAAGGTCGTTCGTTCGTTCGTTCGCTCGTTCGCTCGCTCGCTCGTTCGTTCGTTCGTTCGTTCGTTCGTTCGTTCGTTCGTTCGTTCGTTCGTTCGTTCGTTCGTTCGTT
>QKMV01001779.1:0-14880 GCA_003287335.1 Lednia tumana
GTTAGCGAAACGTTGGCAGTTTAGTTTCAGTAAAGTTTTCAGCATTTTAACCCAGTTATTAACAGTTTTTTTTAAAAAGTTCTGTAAGTTCTTTCGACATCATCGATTTTCTGGCTGATAGTGCCTTTTTCAGTAGTACAGACTAGAGGTAGTAGCCAAAACATTTGTATGTGTTCTAAACTTCTTAAATTTGTGTAAAAGTTTCATTAAAGAAAACTGACAAGTCAAATAATTTCAAGAACACTTTACAAAGTTTTGGGTACTACTCTGTCCTCCACTGAGGAAGTCTTTTACATTCAAAAAAATTCATAAGTTTTCTACAGTATAAAAATGCAGAGATCTCTATGCTTTACCTCTTCAAAGACTGAATAGCAGTCTGTACTAGACCAGAGCATCACAGTCATGGCTGTGAAAACTTTGGCCCAATCTAATCAAATCATTAATTAACGTTTGGGTCTTCAGGACGGGAGATTCGACGGAGACAGACATGGACACCATTTTGATCTTGACACGAGATTCTTACTACGTAGCTGAGTGAGTACATGAACATCTTTTCCATCTAGCACTTTCTGGAGGTCCCGATCCATAAAGCCTCATTTCTCCGCCCTATTAACCTTTTCACTGCTACGAGCGCGTTTTCTGCATTGGCCATTTTGTGGATGTAACTGTGTCTTCCTTATCCGATAAAACTGTCAGCCTCGCACAATAAAGTTATAGCAATCAAGGCTTTTTTGAACTGTTCTTTGGTAATTTATACAGTAACTTCTCTTTCCTCACTTACGTTTATCATTTCAATTCTTGGCACGATAACAACTAAGTACGGTCTTCCTTGCAATCGAGAGGTCCCAAGTCCGATCCCAATGACTGGCTATCGTGATCTTGGTTTTCCTTGATTTACACGACCGTTCCAGGGAAATTCCAGATTAGATCCCCCACCAACAGTGTAAATCTTGTTGGCCGCTACCGCTTTCAATCAAGCTTGAAATTCATTCATGTAGGATACTTTAACAAAAAATTACTTGTCTGTGGCCAAATAAATTGTGTAGATACTAGTCAAGGAATGTTTTTACTCAAATTATTGTTAACCATTTTCTGTCTGACTTCTACCGAACTACTTTTACTATCTATAGCCTACGATAAGATTGGTCACCTCATCTTCGAGCATGCTTGAAAGAGCAAATGCTAGGTTTTATATTTTCTCAATGAATTTATATTTTTGAAAAAAACTGTTAATAACTGGGTTAAAATGCTGAAAACTTAACTGAAACTAAACTGCCAGTTTACTGAAACTAAACTGCCAAAACTATAGTGCTGAAATTAGTCAGGAGATATGAGTCTCAAAAAAGTAATAATTTATATTTTATACCAGCTTATAACACTTTAGTTAATTTCACGTCATTAATTTCTCTTTCATTTAATTTAACTTCATAAATATTGTCTGGTGAGCCCAGTCAGTAGTGCATTGGACACAAAACCAAAAGGATCACAGTTTGGGTCCCTGACCGGCCAGACAATTTTGAGGTGAAATTGATATTCATCACTAGTTTATGATTTATGACAAAATGTTGTCTGTGTCCAGCTACGATGACCAACTGGACCGCGTGACAAAGTACCAGCGCGTGGGACTTTGGCAGCTGACGCTGGTCGAGCTGGGCCCGGTTTCGTCCATCTTCAAGCCTGGTTCAAAACCTGGGCCACACTGCCTGCGACTGAACTACGCAGTCAACAAAGTGCCGGGGTATTACCACATGTTTCGCTCGACGGGGCTCCGCTTCTTCAACAACATGGCCGTTGTAATCTCGACGCCCGACGAAATGACCGGTAAACCTACAGGCTTTTCTCAGCTTATCATCATCACTTCAGTCCATTTCAACAGGACCTGCTGCAGGTTGATTATGGAACTTACAGATTCCAATTTAGATCTGAACTTAATCTTTAAATCTTAACTTAATAACATAGCGAAAACAAAAGTTGGATCTAAATTTAACATGCATCAACTAAGTTAAATCTCCGTTTTCTTTAAATTGTGTGCTTGTCTGTACATATCAGGGTTACCTATTCATATTTCTTGGGGCACCATTTCATGGGAAGAACTTGGATTGCTGGCCATCAGCTGAATAAGTCTGTGTTAGAATATCTTACATGTCTCAATCATTGTTTAATTCTAATTTAGAATGCCGGTAGGTCCTCAAATAAAAAAATTAAAAGCTTATTTTTGGAAACACGATCACTTTGATAATATCCCCACAATAATAAAGCCAACTTGCAAACAATTTTCAATAACAGGATCATTATCAGTGAACATTCCTTTCTTGGAACAGAATAATTCCTCTTGAAGTAAATGAAATAGTATCCACTTTACCAAATCACAGGGGAAAGCTGTAGATGAAATTTTAATTTTATCAAGTCCTTAAAATGTTCTTTGTGCAATTTCAGTTTGACCCTGCCCTTAAAAATAGACATGCCTTATTGAAAGGGACAATATATTTTTTTAACCAAACGCAAAAAAAACACCAAAAATTCAAAATATTTTCAGCATTTTAAAAATTTTGTATGGGTACCCCCCGGTACTTAGGTACTAGCCAGGGATACTCCACTCTTTGCTACCTACCACCATCCGTAGTTCTTATCCTTTCTCTTGTTTCTTACCTGTTCCGTTGCCCCATCCAGAGTCGCTGAAGGCGATCTGCGAGACGATCGCGGTGGGTATCGAGGTGGCCGGCCTACAAAACGTCCCGTGGCACCAAGGCAAGCTGGAGCGCCGGAAGAGCAAGATACCCGCCCACGCCTGCACCACGCTTGGAGCGTTCCTCGACCCCGAGGCTCACATGACGCGGAACGTGTCGGAAACGCAGCTGCTGGCGTTGAAGAACGTCGGGTCCAAGGCGCTGAGCAATATGTCGCAGCAGTTCAACAAGCTGAACAAGCTCAGTCATAGCTTCAACACCAAGAAGCCGGTGGTGAAGGAGAAGGAGGCAGCTGTTGTGCTCAGGTCGGAGGTAAGGGAACGCCTCGCGCTATATGCTATTTGTGGACACGATGAGCGTTGGCCAACTTTGAAACAACATTTTAAATAAAACTATGTTAAAACGCGACGTACAAGAAAACAACTGAATGACTTGCGCTCGAAATTTTATCATTTCGACGTATGTAGCGATCCTGCTAAGATAGGTATATTAGAAGTTTTATTTAAATCGACAAAACTGTTCTAAATTGCAAATTTCAAGAAAAATTTTACATGGATTGCGCCAAAGAAGCTGGTCAGCACTTATCAATATTTTCAACACATTCTCTGTTTGACCGATGGTAGAAAATTGAGTAGTAGGTCTACCTAGTTCATCTTGCACACATTTTGAGTGCAATCAAATTCTACAAATAAACGATTTGTACTGTTAGCTACTTAGCTAACCGATATCACCATCAAACGAAGTGCTTCCGAACATTTCACCCTCTGAACAGCCAGGAGATAAATTCAACTAGGTTGTTTGGCAGATTAAATTTTGAGATAATAGATTGACAAGCGGTTTTCGTTCTTGATTGCAGCAGCCGCCAAGTAAGCCCATGTTCCACGTTGGTTCGATGGGAAGTCGACAAGATTCGTTGGCATCGAATCCGAAAGCGTCCAGCGACGAGGACGACGACGAGCTCGCTCTGTTCAACCAGCGTTCGTCGTTGCTCAGCCACAACACCGTCACCAAGAGGATTCACAGTCTGGTCGACGGAAAGTCCAACGATTCGTACATGCCCAGCGTAGGCATAGTGATGAGCACTCAGGTAAACGAGAACATCAAATCTCTGCTAGAAAACCAAACGGCCAATCGTTTCGACAAGAGTCTTAGATTCATACCGACCATCGCGCCGTTGATCGGCGACGTCTCGATTTCGCGAGTCGTCGAAAACATGCCGCGACGTAAACACATTCTTACACATTCCCGCACGGATCTCAGCCTAGACGTTTCCAGTTTGAATCTGCCGTCTACGGGCAATAATTCACTAACTGCTAGCCCTAAGAAATCTTTGTCCACAACACCAGAGATAACAATAAACAGTTCATGTTTCCAAAGCGATCTGCTAGAAGAGATGGAAGATGAAAATGACGGCGGCGGCAGTTCGAAATCGAAACTGACTCCGCCAAACACGTTGCAACTCGCTAGAAAGCTTTCACATTCTTCTGGAGAGGTCGATAATCAACAGGAAGGGAAAGATGCGAAAGGTAATGGTAGCAAACGCACCGAAAATGTAAATCGCACTGAAAATCGGCTTGGCGAGCGTTCGTCGTCAGAAAGGGATCTCACGTTCAATATCACCTCGTCACAGAGCGAGAATGCCATACGCTCGATCCGATCGGGATTGACAAACGTCATGACAAGTCCCGTTGCAGCTACGCGGGATCTAGTACTTTCTCCATTCTCTAAGCTGGCTAAAGGAATGCAGAATCTGGGAGCGAATCTCGATCCAAGAAGGCTCAAAAATACGGGTACAGTTAGTAGGCATGTAGTTACGGAACACCATTTGGAAGAGTTAAGGAAGTTGCAGGATAAATGGAAAAATTGCAAGACGCGATTGATTGCACTGTAGGTTGTCCAAACGACGTGCTTACATAAAAAGTTGAACTTGCCACAAAATTAGCTCACTGCTTGGAAAAGGTAATATACATTTTTATGTTTTACAAGCATTTAAAACAATTATTAATGCTGCTTGTAAAAGGTAAGAGACAATATTATCTTTTATAATTGTCATAAAAATTTTATTTCAATTGATAAAGCTGCATTCCCATCTGCTTAGCTTTATTCAACGTACTTTCACTCGCTGGTTTGGTGTGGGTATTGCGTAATCCACACAGGCAAGTTATCTTCACGTAATTGGACACCAAAGTAAAAAATCTCAACTTTTTAGCACAATTATTCCAGGTGAGATTTAAGTGAATGTGGGCGTATATTAATCCATCACCAACTAACGTTACATTAGTCAATTAAATGCTTTCAAAGCAGATATTCGTTAGTATAAATATAATCATCTACTCCAAACATTCTAGTTGTCAATGTGCAGTGCATAAGTTATTTAGTTTCTTAGTTAAGTAAGCTGATTATAAGATTTAATGTAACACTATGTGTATGTGATCATGACTAGAGTAAAATATGACAAACAACAATATGTAGCAAGCTTAAAGTTTAAGGTCTTTCAGTGCAGTTTGCCGACGCATATTTTTATCTGCGTAGTAGTTACAAGCAAATGCAGTTAGTTAACCTACGTGTTATATAGCATTGAATATTGTAATGCAACGATGGGTCATTCTCATAAAGTTAGTGACTAGTGATGAAATCCTAGTGAGCGCTAGACTGCAGAAACTAATTATTATCTAGTTTCTTTTACTCAGACGGTTTGCTCTAAAATAGTTAAAAATGTGTTGCTTACTTCTACGGTACTTAGTTAGTAATTAATTAAGCTCAACAAAAAAATATCTATCTGTGTCATGAGCAGATATAACAAAGCAAATGTTCTAAATGATTTAGTACATTAATAATTTTAATGACCCAACCACTATATATTATAGATAGCAACGTTCTAGCTTAGTTATAAAATACTAATTAGTAGTTACTAGTTACCCTACCTATTTCTAGATTGAAATTTTCTATACCTGTGTAAAACACTTGCATTCATTAAATTATTTGCACGATTTTGTTTAGGTACATCTGTAATTAACATAGCAATAAGGTTAACGTAGGTGAAGAAACGAAAGGGCAAAGAATGAAGTATCGTTACTTGGCCATTGGCACATTAAGTGTAGGGGATTAGTTGCATGGAGTGAGAGGTTAGTGGAACTTGTTCTTATGAGTTGTAAACAGGGACTGGAACCGTTTGATTTTCCAATTTTTTTGAATGGGCAGCAAGAAAAGCCGGAGCCTTAAGCTGAAATAGCTAAAACCTTAACTATATTTGTTGAAGAAGTTACAGTATCACTGCAAACATTTCCGGCGCTAGTATAAAACGCCTTTTTTTTTTTTTTGGTTTGTGTCTTGTCGCTTTCAATTCGATTTCAGTGAGAAAATGAAGAAAATTGTTGAAATTTTCGCGATTTTGGCTTGAAAAAATGTTTAAATTACAATTTGCCGTAGATTTTACGTTATCAAAAAACCGAAATTAACTGAAATAAACTGCCAAATATACAACATTTTGTTCCCGGTTTCGTTCTTAGGAGATCTAAAAATTATGATTTTGGTTTTCAATTTCAGATTTAAAAAATATTGTTTTTTTCCAGATATCAGTTTAGGGTTTGGTTTCAGTCTCTCGTTGGAATTGTTACGGAACAAACTCGATAGAAAAAACTGTTAATTAACTGCCAAGAACGATTTAGATTAAAAGTAGAAGGCATGAGTCTAAAGAAATTAATATCGATAGAGCCTTTGTTTTTTTGTTTTATTAACGACCAGTTTGGATTTCGTGTGATGTTGGTCACTAACAGTAGGTAAGGGCCAGTTTTACAATATCATGTTAAGATTTTATCTGGATGTTAGCTGTAAAACCAGCCCTCACAGTTGTTGGAGTAGTATTAATATTATTATTATTTGGAAGTGTACTTAGTATTGTTATGCTTAAATGCCATACATTATTATGCCAAAGTGTTAGTAATTTTTTATGAATTACAACGAATTAATTAGCTAGTGTAATCAACGATTTAAGCAATGCAATTTAATCAAGAAATGTATAATCTTGTTAATAATTAATTACATGTTTTCTAGTCTCTTTTTTGTGTTATTAATTTGTTATTCTTTGCTTTATCATCAAAAACATTCAACAGCTTTATTAATACTGGACCATGTTTTAAAGAACCTCAATAATCTACTACACCTAGAAGGTAGTTACTTATAATTAAATTATTACTAATGGAACCTATCATTCTATAAATATGTCAAAAATAGAAACTGAATGTAAAATTCTCACATTCCTATCACCTACATTACATTACCTATATTACATTAGCTCTCTTACAGAACTCTTACATGTATGTATACTATAGCATGGGAGGGCCTTCCATGCACCACAATTGTTTCATAAAGTCATAGTGATTATGTTGATGATGAGGACCTCTCTAAATGTGTAGCCAATAGCCATGGCAATTCAGTTTGTTAATTAAATGTAACTTGAACTGGTCAAATCTATTTGGTAAAAAAAAATGCCACAATAATCTTCAATCCAGAGTACAGCTGGTCAATTATGTATTTTTAGTCTAGTTGATTTTATTTGCACTTTTTGATAAATTGTGATGCACCAGTATTTTTGTAGGTGAAAAAAAAACATTTTTGAGATGATGTAGTTGTGTTTAGGAATAAAGAAATGTTATTTGCTTCATTAATCATTCCAATTTCTAATCGTTTTCTTTATGCATCCTGAACTAGGTCCTTGCCCTGTATCGTAGAGTGCAATGTTCTCGTAACACCTTCAAAAATATTATGATAGTGGAGTAGAGTTGGCATCTTTTTGTGAAACTAAGAGACCGGCGACAATGCAGCGAAAGGTTGAAATGGGTTAGTTCGTTGACACTAAGAGGGCTGATGACGGCTGGCTAGGTTTGTTTGGGAAGATTTGCGTGCCCTGAATGAATGTAACACTTAATGTCCTAAAAATTGATCTAAAATCCCGAAAAAAAATCAGTGCATGGAGGAGAATTAAATAGAGGTACCTAACTTATTGATGTCCACATTTTGGGATTTACTCCGAGTTATTAACGTTTTAAAATATCTCATTTACGCAATGTTTACTACATTATTTAGGCGCTAATGTTAAAGATTTAACTTTTCCTCGTGGTACTTTTACCCACATTTACGATTTTTCTACAGCCGTTTTGAGTGATTTGAGTACTTTCCGATCATCTGGATCTGGCCTGAAGTCTTTCGGATTGGTTCGGTCATTCGGGCCATTGCAAACTCTTGGGCTTTCGGCTTTTTTTGGGCTGTTTGGGCTTTGTATTTATGGGAATTTTCGGGCCAGGCCATTTCTTGCCCTTTGGGCCTTGGGCCAGGCCGGGCCGCGGTCGGCCGTCAAAAAATCAAAACATTGCATCTCTTGACAGACAGGGTTCAAGTGAAGTTAATGTAGGTACGGTAGGTATACAATGTGCATTAAAATTATAATAACCAGGAAGATTGAAAAATTATCTAGTTGCTTCGTTGTCATGGTACATACAGCAATTTGATTTGTTTTTGTGCCCTTATTTCGTAAAAGCCAGGAATGAGCCAACGACGGTGTGTAATTATGCCTTTTTGTTGAATGAAAATGTGTTTAGGTATAGTGGGTAGCATGTAGCTTTACAAAAAGTTGCTCAGCTCGAGGCAAGTTTCGTTTTCCGTGGATTTTTGTGTAGATTGTACAAATTGTTAGTTAAATGTGTCTCCCCTGACACTGCAGGGCATCTTTATATTTTCATCCCAGACATGACACAAACAATGTTCACCAGCAGCGACGAAATGTTAAACTAAGGGAAATAAAATGTTCACGGAAAATGGAAGCCACGAAATAAATGTCATGTGACAACTTCAGTACAATAAAAATCAAAAGGAATCTTTGAACTAAGACAAGCTGAAGGGGATATCTCTATTTATTATATTATATATTTCCGTATCAAACAAACATAATTGTGGTACCTATAGTAGGCAGGTGTTCGGAAGATGGACTCATCTGTGCCCTTTGTTTGGGTCTACATATAATTTGCAGTTAGCACACACTATTGTAAGTTTGTATGCCATTTATAACTGAATTGTTATTGCGTCGGTTAGCTCAGCGAGATAAAATACGGGTTTGAATGATTTATTGTGCAACAGGGGAAAGTAAATACCAAAAACACAATGTTTGTTTTACGTGTTCGTCGGACTGTCGCTATGATCGCAGTCGTTTGGCTGTCGGAGACCTTGGCGAATTGCCATTCCGCCGTAGTTGATTGACGAATGCAGGCAGTGCAGATGATGAGCAGGATGAGCAGGATGAGCAGATGATTAGCAGATGATGGTGAGTGGCAAAATACACACACTCTACTAGATCTTTAGGTTCACAGGTTTAAAAGTGTGCTCCTAGAGGGCCAATACTGAAGATTTAAGAGCACGCCAAATGGGCAAGGCCAAAGATTTGAACTAGAGCCTACTTGCTGCGGACCAACATGGTCAAGGTCAGCAGCCTTCTGTCCTACAATTTCGAGTGTCGACGATATTGCAGTGTCTCTCTCGAGGGTTGATAATAAACACGAGGCTATTTTACGGTTGCTTTGCCGGTTGCCGATACGGTTGGTATGTAAAAGGAAATGATAAGGAAGAAATCGGGTTAGGGTTGCATTATGAACGGCCAATCCCCCTCATACGCATTGGACCCCTAAGTAAGGTACTGCGGATAAGAGATTTGTAATAACTGTAGCTCCTCAAAAAGATACGTGACCCCAAAATACGTAGCCTACAAAGGCTGTTCCTATTACCAAGAATAAAATAATAACTCCTACTATTCCGGTATTTATGTATATGTAAGAACCGTAGAACAGTCCTCGTCAAATATGTAGGTAAATACAAATGAAGAAGAAAGAGGCGTGTAAAGCGTGTAAAACTCGTAATAATCATCCATAGTTAACATCTCGATCAAGATCTGGAATTCACATTGATATGGCATCGAAAGTCGCCCCTTCAGATTCATGTTTGTGCAATACCTATTGTGCAATCTGAACTGATCAGATTTTTAACTATTCTCCAAATACTGATTTAACATGACAATAGTATCTATCCATTCTGTTTCACTATTAACATTTACTTTACATACACAAAGAAAAGAGAAAATGGAAATTAAACAGATGTAACTGCTTTATTCTGTGGCGCATTTTTTGGTGCTAATAAATTTGGTTAGGCGCTTCTGTTCAATTTAAAACATCACAATAGTTTACTTTGTTTTCGCAATAGGTGCTCAGTTTTCGATGGTCACGATGTCTGGCTGTGGTACAGCTCTTGCGAACATAGCGTCTTGAGTTTAGTTCCAATATAAAATTCATTTTTCGCAAAAGAAATATTTACCAATATATGGTAATGCAGATACATTACTAATACATTTTGAATTTCTTCAATTGATTTCTTCAAATGGGTGCTGCACCTTATCCACCAACACAGGTACACAGTGTACAGAGTGGATATCGCATTTTCAGATAACAAAAGCACAAAGTATGAAATTAGCGACCTATCCATATAAATCAGAATGATAATTCTGAAAAGGAAGTCCTTAAAGCGATGACATTCGACCAGACATCGATTTCTCATGAATAATGGACACAATCATGTACGAAATTCAATGCTAATGTAAAACTAGCCTTTTTTATAACTGCATGGAAAACAGTGGTCATGAGCGATATCCCTGCCCTGAACTGCAATCGTACGTAATGCTCGATAGAAGCGTTTAGCGTATGGTTTATTCAACTGGATTGCTCTTTTTCCAAGCCCTCTGAATAAACGAATATAATACCAGTTTTTCCATGTTTGTGTAAAATCCTTTTAGGATTGCTCAAACTTTTTGCAATGGATAACAATGCATGGCCCATGTAATGTTATGAGACTCGCTGAATGATGACAGGGTATGAAACTCCAGAACACACAGTTCATTTATCGCGGGATGTATTTAGGTACGTGTATACTTTCGACTTTGTTATGATTCGTTCGTTGTCAGATTTCCCCAGTCTGTAGAAAAAATCCGCTCGCAACCATGGGTACATTTTTTGGATCAAGCTCGCATTTTATCCGTTGCAGCGATTAGATTTAAAAAATGCACCATAAATTTTACGTCAAACTTTGCACAGTCGTTTAACTTTTCATCAACGATTAGAATTTTTCTTTGCGTTGTTTTCGCCAGTATTTTCACATCAGACTTGTTATGTCAATCTTTATCTGCAACACTTGATCATTTTATTATATGTAGCGTTACTTAACGTAGATTCTTCAAACACCAAAATGCATTTTGCATAATTACTAGAAAAACGTTGTGCACTTGTGTGTCACGATAAATGAGCTCGTGGCGATTTTTTTTCCGTGAAAATCGATTGGCAGATCGAACTGTTTAACAAAGTGATTCCATTCTTGAAAACACAACAACCCTGATTTCCTCAAATTCTAACAGTAATAGAGGAGGCTTTGTTCTGTAGAAGTACAGATTAAACATACTACAGAATAAGCCTCTTCTATTTATGTAAAGTCTACTTAACAGCCTCTAGTTATAGCTATAAAACAATTCATAGTATTCAATATTCCTTTTGTTATCTGAAGAGATTTTTGCGATTTTCGATCATTGTGTTTGAAACAAGTACAGAACCGATTGGGCTCAAAATCTGCACAAATCTAAGTTAGTTAAAGGACCAGTATTCACATTTCACAAAACAATCAGTTTCATCGGAGATTTCACCTGGCTTTCTTGGAACGCAAACAATACTCAAATTCCATCAGATTTGAATAAAAGATGTTTCGCTCGCTTTGATCGCTGTGGAAATAAATGATACAGCAATTCTATAATAATAATATCAGAGCACGGCAAGCTCAATTCTTTCTAAAAAATCTCGTTTCCAATGCATCATTATAAAATAGGGTCGCGAAGTTTTGTTTTGGCTCGTATTTACAAAGTTGTGCCATTACAAAGAATATCTTTCGGTGCGAAAAAATAGAACCTATAAAGCTTACAGGCTATATGAGGTATTCTAGGAACTGTTGAAACTATCAATTATAATTTAATATGGAGTATAGACGCTTTCATATTGCATTGATGTTGCGAAATGGAGAGAGAATTTGCATCCTTGATAGATATTTGCTTTGTCTTTTGTGTTCGTTTTTCGCTGTCGCCGTAAGAAGTATGGAAGGCACCCCGATACCTACGATACTCTATAATTTGTATCACCTAGCATATAGTTATAGTGCGTTTATTGCGAGCTGTTAGTTCTCCTTTGAACAAGGGAATAAATTTGATTAAACTAATACTGACTGTTTACAAACAAATGTACATAAGATGATAGAAATATAGAAGATGATGTACCAAACAAAACAGAACAATATAAGCTAGAAGATGTTCTTTAAATAGTCATGTAAACGACATGTAATATGACTCATTCGAAATATTACAAGGCTGCTTTAATTATAATTAATAACGTACGTCCCAGGCATTCAGTTTTGTATTAAACTCTAGCAGTCGTCGTTATTACCAGCCCCGCTGGATAGTGCTTTGGGTGGTAGCTTTGGGAAGGTGGGGGGGGGGGGAGATGACGACGACGATGACGACGACGACGACGACGACGACGACGACGACGACGACGACGAATGCACAGCGCTTAATTTTGTGCCTCCATCCACAGCTCCGGAATGTCACCCCCAATATTCTACATGCTAAAACTATTAACACTTTTGAGGTGTAAATTGTAAAATAAACTTACTGGGCCGACTCGAGGCAAGCGTGGGCATTGCCAATTGCGCTTTGAATTGACGCTTCCTTTTCTGCATGACCAAGCATGCTACTTCAGAATCAAGTTGCAATTTAGAATTCGGAAAAAAGTTACGAAATACGTCTTACTTTTTCCTCACTTTTGCAATTAAAGGTTTAAAATGTGGCCGTTTAGGCTACGGTATTACCTTTGGTAACCATGGTAACACCCTGTGGTAACTATGCGTCATCCGGGTTTAACGAGACTACACGAAATTATAAAAATAACGCTTTTATTATTTGGGGATGATAACGTGACGTCACCTACCCTCGACTTGAATATTACACGATCGTGTTAAACGCAACGGGTATCATTTTTGTGATAAGGGGGGGGGGGGGTCACGTCCTCCTCGATGTCAGTCATTTAAAAGATTTTTTAAGGTTTGGCCGTTACTTTAGTAAATTAACGGACTCGTTTTTGCTACGCTGCCATTGTCTGAACGACATTACGAAAATATATACCAAATGGCAGAATACGCGACTGTGTACGGATTAAAAAGGTTTTTACGATATTCGTGACACTTCAGAACTGAGTTTATTTCGAGTCAAACGCGGCCAAATCGTTTTGGCATCGACGTGGCTCCTCGTGTGGGTGCAAACCGAAGAATTTATTTTCATTAACAATTTCAAAAAGTGAAAACAAACATGTTTATTTTTACTGTGAAACGTTACAAAATATTGACACGCAATTGACACGCTCAAAAACCCTCCACTCCTATAATTTTGCATTCTCCGCAGCTATTTGACGCGCTCTTTTGGTATTTTGGAAATATGAAGTGAAGTAAATGCTCGACATGAAAACGTCACCGGCAACACATTTATTGTACTGAACAAATGTAACTTTTAATTAAACATTCGGTTCACTTTAAAGTCTAATCGGATTTCTATTTGATGTTTCATTAATTCGCAAGAAGACATTTATTATGGTATTCATTTGAACACGAACTCTAAAGCCACATCAAGATTCTACTCGTAGCATTACAAGGATAAAAATGTGGTCAAAGGGGGAGAGAAGAGAGTAATTGGCTTATTGAACCCCACGATGACTAGAAATAATAAGTATCTGTATTAATTCAGGACGCCATAGGCCCATAAGTTCGAATCAAATTCATGACTCAATGAAAGCCAAAGCCTAACTAACCAAGACGAGATGTTTAATTTAAGTAGATTAATATTTAGATGTACTCCGATGATGGCAAACTGAGTTACCGAACTTGCCGCTTTGTGAGCGGCGCTGCTTTCGGTGTTGGCTGAATTTGAATGACTCGACCTTTTGCTTTGTGGGTATAGATCAACCCGATTGCGGACTCCAAATGGAAATGCTTTTGTTTGAGTAATTTTTAGACCAACACGCCGTTGAAAATCTGGTAGTCTCAGGCCGGATTTCACCAACTATTAACCAAGTTTAAACTTGGTTTCATATTAGTGAATATTCCATCTTCCCAAATTCTCTTCAGAAATACAAACACAGTTGAAACTTGGATTTAAAGCTGGTGAAATCTGATCTAAGGTTCTAGATTCAAGACGTATCAATGCTGTTTCCAACAATACACGGATATTGATTTCACGTAATAGTTTTGACTCAATTTCAGCCACTACGAGAATAGTTTCTTTCAATAATTTAGCGATAGTTTTCTTTTATTGCAACAAGAGTTTTCTCATCATTGTGTGCTGGAACTGCAAGGATCAGCGCTGAATTTTCCAAGTTCTGTTGAATATCATTTTCGATTTCAAAAAAAAAAAAAGTTAATTAACTGGGTATCACTGCCAAGAACTTGTAATCAAACAAACTCCCATCGTTTCGCGAACTATATTGTAAGCGAAACGTTGGGAGTTTGTTTGATTAGAAGCTCTTGGCAGTGATACCCAGTTATTTAAAAGTTCTTTTGAAAACTAGTGTTAATATTAAGTAGAAGACGTGAGTCTTAAGAATTCAATGTCGTTTTTGATTGTTTATTGATTTACCGACCGTTAAAATTCAGCAGTGATTATTCAATCACATGTGCTATCGACTGTAGCATATGCGACATAATTACGCTGTTTTGTCTTGAGGCTGGCTATCACATAAATGGGCTCGATTAGCACCAATAAAAAACAATCACATTTTTGTAGCCCATTTGTGCTTTCGAAATAGAGCTGTTATTATTGTTGCTCCGCGAGTTTGAGAATTGTTTTATTTTTATTTTTTAACGAGAATTCTCCAACAGATAGAAACTTTTGCGTCGTTCAAAAGTTCGAGTGGTTCATCCAATGACCGAAATGTTTCAACCTCATTAAATAAAATGTTAATCACACAAGTATTTTTTCCACGAAAAAGCCTCAACTAACCGAACGGTTTGGCTTGTTGG
This sequence comes from Lednia tumana, assembly GCA_003287335.1. Lineage (NCBI taxonomy): Eukaryota > Metazoa > Arthropoda > Insecta > Plecoptera > Nemouridae > Lednia > Lednia tumana. Next base: position 14,826 of record QKMV01001779.1, read on the forward strand.
ATACACCGGTTCTCGTGAGATCACCGAAGCTAAGCAACATTGCGGTGGACCAAAG
>QKMV01001780.1:0-14878 GCA_003287335.1 Lednia tumana
ACTCTCACAGCCCCATGGAGCCACCCCCTATAGCACAACACAGGGCTAGGTGGGGCTAAGAAAATGTACGTGAATTGGCCCCGAGGGGACCACGGCTTAACGGCCCTTCAAAAGGGCGGTAAAACTCAAACAGCATGGGATTTTAAGAATATTAAAATCACTTCAAAAATACTTGCTTCCTCGAGGATTTGAACCCCGGACCTTTTTTCTTACCGGGTAAATGTTCTAAACCACTGAGCTAAGCAAGGTACGACATTACGGAAGAGATTTTAATCTATATGAGTGGTAGATCTCAATTGAGAATTTGAGTATAAGATTTCTCCACTAATCCGTGTTGTCGAGATGTTGATAGCAAGAAGAGTAGAACTGATGTACTAACTTAAATCCTTCCAAGCTCTCTAACGAACAGAAATGAACCTTGTTATGCGTGGTCACCCATCCAACCTTTGGTCCATCGCAATGTTGCTTAACTTCGTACTTAAAAGTTTCATACGAACCGAAATTGGTCTATATAAAAAAATTAGAAAACAGTGTTTTAGCTCTGAAGTAAAAATATCAAATTAAATATTTGGCCATAGCGCTCGGCGAGAATTGCTACGCTGGTGGATTACCTACTTATGGTATATTATCCTAGGATCCCTCTCTTCCTTCCTTTGCCGATCTGTCTTTATCTCACTTCACGCTGTCCATTTCCACGACCAACATCTATCGAGTCACTGAAATGAAGTTATGAAACGTGATAAGATCCTGATATGCACTCGGAAGACAAGGTACGGCCCGCCAATCGTCTTTTTATTTGACTTCACTGTGATGAATCATAAATAGTACGTTACGTTCTGGCTTTCGAGATGCGAAGTCTCGGGTATGAAATAATCTTCTAGCATTGGATCTTATACACACATCGACGGAGAAAAGGGTGTTCTGAGGCTGGAACCAAGGAACTACAGACAACACTCAAACGTTAGTTCAGTTTGCTAAAACAAATCATTGCACGAAGACCAGCGCTGTTTAACGAATCGGATGACAAAACAATGTTCTCACTGTCTCACATGTTGAATGGTCCTCAGTTCTGCACACGTAAAAATGTTTTTACGGCCGTATTTTTATGCGTCTGTACGCATACCATTGCATTCATTGCACTAACCCCCATTGCTTGCTTCACTCTTATCGCAGGCATTTTAACCGTCTCGTCTTGTGATTTTGCTAGTACTGCCAATTCCTTCTTTGCGTGTTCTGGCTCAAACTGAAACCCAGCCTTAGTCATTGAGATAGATGCATACAATAATCACAGCATAAACGGATATAAAGATTAACTTTGAAATTACTGAGATTATTAGCGAGCCTTCGGGTTTCGCTCAGCTGCCGGTGCAGCGATCAACGCCGGACTGCGCCAAAAATATGCAGCACACGTATTATATTCCTTTGATTGGAAGAACAGCGAAGCGGGAAAAATGTACAGCCGATTCAGGAAACGTGCCCGGGACCTCTCGATTAACAGTCGAGTGTTCTGCCATTAAGCTAAGCGGCACTCATTTTCCACCTCGCCGAGTAAGGTAAAGAAGGGATCTCCGAAGAGTAGTACGAGTCGCTCGGCGTCTTCTCTTCGGAGATCCCTTACCATACCCGGTGGGGCGTTGGCAGTAAGTGTCCGGGTACACCCCAGTGGTAGAGCACTCGACTAGTAATCGTGAGGTCTCGGATTCATGTCCCGGATCGGCTACAAAAATTTCCGGCTTCGCTTTCCTTCCATCATTCGCTTACTGTACAAAGCTCCCACTCAGAAAAAGCCATATTCTCAACATTCCGTTGGTTGTCGTAAAAACGCCTAATCGAACGGCATAATTTCGGCCCCAATTTTTTCCAAAACACTCAAAAGACGGACGAGTGAGTGCCTTAGTGGGCTTGGATGTTTTTTTTGATCAAAATTACTCTTATGTGCTCAGGGCCGAAAATACGCTGTGTGATTTCTAATGGTGGATTTCGATTAGAGCACCCTGGCCGAAAAGTGCGAAGTTTGACCATTTTTCCTTCAGCTTTTATGGGCGACAATTTGTTTCTGATTGCCTCTAAATTTCTAACTAATGCCCATTTAGAAATTATATGATTTTAGATTAGCGGGCTCAGCCCCTTTTAGTCCGATTTCATTTTGTATGATTTATGTCGTCAAAAAAACACAATGTGTCATACAGGGAACGTCAATTAATAATAGTTCAATTTGTATGGGAAATTCCGTCACGTTATAAAAACATTCATCCGCCACGTACTTTTTCAGATATTTTTAGGAAAATTTTTCATTTTTACTTCAATTCTGAGGGTAGGGCCATAAATAATTTAATTTCAACCCTACATATGATAGGCCCTTTTTTATAATGGACATATAATGGGCCCTTGGTCTTGATCTGTCCAATTTCACATTTTGTATACCTCGCTACATGTTCATACGAATTTTAGTTTAATAGTTCGTCATTTTTTAATACATACATAATTTTATTAAAAATATACAGGCTTGTTCGTGCGCTAAAATTCCAAACTTTACAAAAAGTGGGTTGCAAGGGTTCTTGACTAATGCGCACGGATTATAGCTTGTTTGAGCCATGTATCGGACAGCCTTTTCTGTTGTTGGAATAGTCTGCTTGTTTTCCTCAACCGTGAGGGGGGAGGGGGAGCACATGCCATAATATGATTCAAAACTATCAATCGTGATTGACGACCGTGAATCAATACCGCTACCCATGGCCATAGATAACTATACTCATATTATGTGTGACGGCGGCAGTTTCGGTTGCTTCGAACATAAACCAGTAATCACCATTCATCCACCATGTAACAACTAGATTATGGTTGCCACTTGCCAGATATAGTATACAACTAGTTGTGGGGTGGCTAAAGCTCAACGGTCGCGCTCGCTCGGCGTTTCACCGCATTTTTGTTGTGATAACGTTTCCTATCTCGGCTCGTGGGTCGAGTACCGACGCCGCCGCCACTACCACGAAGCGACGCGACGCGACGCGACGCGACGCGACGCCGACGCTTGCTCCGTCGCGGCGATTACCGGCGTCGCTCTCGCCTCGCCTCCAAGTTCACGACGGTTGCGCGGCACAGCCACCGCCAAATATCCAACGGTTCCACCTGAAGCAGTTGCGTTCTAGAGCTGGGTGGATGCCGTGCACTTCCACAAGAGATTCTCTGCTCACCCCAATCAAAAGGGTAAGATAACATGTTCGCTAAATAGGGAGGAAGTCAATTTGACTGGTTTTCTGCAAGTAGATATCTGAATGTATAGTGTACCCAAGGAGTGAGAGATGAAAGTTCTTACGAGAGATTGAGATAATTTGTGTGAAAGAGAAGAGATGTCTCGTCCGCAGCTCGCGACGTGAGTGTGTGTCTATGGGGTACATTGCTCTGAATGCGTGGTCGTTGGCTTATTTTATGCAGGATACAGTTCGGTCAGGTTCGGTGCGAACGGAAATGGACATCGGTACGTGAATCGAACAAATGGTTGTATTATCGGAGTAATTATTGGATTCAGGATTCGATGAGCGTAATTAAAATTGGACGCTTGTAGCACGTTAGGCAAAGTGGTCATGTCACTTCATGTGCTGAGATTAGGTGACGCCAGGAATTGAATTCCCATCAAATGTATTCTATGGGATAATCTGCCCACTGATTGGTTTCATGTTAGGCTCATTATGGAGATAACTGTTACAGATCATTCGCTGCTAAACGACGCTATAAGCTAAGCCCATTTATACGTTGGATTAGATGGTGTATGATTTTCCGTTGGACGATCTGTGGTAGTTGAGCCGTGCGATGGTATCCTGCCAACGACATGAATCTGACTAGGGCTTCCCTTAGCCGGAAATTACTTGCGTTAGCATCCCTTATACAGTTAGAGATGAGAGGAGGTGAGATCTTCTCCTTCCCCTGTACATAGGAGCAGTTAGCCGGCATGCACAAGGAGAAGATACATGTCTCGTCACTGAGAAAGAAATGTTGTTGGAGATTAATTTAGCTTCTCGTATGTATTTGATTACAGGTATTTTTAGTGTGTACGAGTTTATTGCTTCTTTAAAGATTCGTATAAACACGCAAAGAAATTAGATAGGACCTTACGTCGTGGATGTTTATACCTACCGCATTCCGCACCATTAAAATGCAATGTACACAATCATAAATGTTTCTTATAGTACAATATTATGTAGGTGCAGGCCCGAGAATTGCGATCGAAACAAGCTACTGTTCACCTGTGTTTACGTAGAATTTTCGAGCCTGGGATGAATCATTCGTCAACAAAACCAATAGCTGTCGGATGCTGCTATGACATGTCGGAATAAAGAAAGGTGTTACATTTAGGTAATAGGTATCGCAATTCGCAAGTTGATCGTCTTTTCAAAGACGACCTGACTCAGTCATGATCACATTAGTCACAACCTACACCACCTTCTTTCCCTCCCGCAATCCTCTCAAACAATATTGATTTTATGTTATGAACGGTATTCGAGCCGCTTCAAATAATCCGTGCATGTACCGATTTTCCTGTATATCCATCTAATCTATGTAGGTACATGATTAAAAACTCCTGCCTAGACTCAATAAGTTCAGATGAGGCTACTTCATGCCATGCAGTATCTACGTGAATACAACCAATTTGTTGAGAAGAAGATGGATGGATAGAAAGAGAGCCAATGAAAAACTTTTTTGATTTGGGGTTTCTCCTGACCTGACGTAAGAAGGTTGATCGAAATAGTTATTTCATGATCCACTTATTGGATAACTATACTTAATTGCAAGATTGCAACTTACCGGCGTAGGAAGTTACTACGCAACTATATATGCTAAATTTAAAACAAGGTTTGATCAATACGATTGAAACCACGAGAACAATCTTCATCGATTCCAATGGAAAGATAGTATCCGCAGATTTTCTTCCTCGGCTCACGTGCAAGCGCGAAGTGAAGCTTTTCACTTTGCTATACTCTGCTCTTGTGACTATGATAATTAATTATCATAATTCATGGGTCACATCGATTATTACCAGTGCTTTCACAGGTGGGTAGAGGGATGAGCGGGTGATCAAGCGTATGCTTTCAGCCTCCCACTCACTTGTTGCTGTGGGTAGGGACAAAAGGGGTGGCACTGGCAAGCATATAGGCTGCAGGCCGAAGGGTGGAGTGAGTGGAGAGGGGTGGGGTAGGCTCCCTAACACAGGATAGATCCAACCTATCCATGTCTCGGAAGTATTATGTATTTCAGCACACAATGGTTGACATCCGAACACAAAGACTCGGATCACTAATTGGCACACAGTTGCCACGTAATCCTCAGCTCTCATCGCGTGCTGTAAATCATACAATAGCCGGCTAAGCCTACTCATTGATTCTTATTTCCAGGTAGCAGTCTCTACAGGCCGTATGGAGACCCGAGACTAGCGATCAACAATGTACTTCCTCTCGTCTAGAGCCAAGGCTCTTCGACAACGTTTTGTACCAGGCCAGAGGTCGCTGTCGGATACTTGGCAGGACACCTCAAATTCGTTCCTCAACGATGACCCGCGTATCGCTTCCCCTGACCTGGGAGGATCAATGCTGTCTCTATTGGATGAGCCCGACGTGTCCTCGTGGCAGAACAACAACTACGAAATGCCCACGTCGACATCCACATTCAAAGCACAACGCTCACGCTCGCTAGACTCGCTCGGCTCCGTTCCAGTTAGCTCCCTCTTGACTCTGCCATGTCAGCTTCCAGCTAGCATTGTCTCTCAGCGGCAAGATGTGTTCACGCTGGACACACAAATACCCAGACCTCACGTTTCACAAGTTTCTGCCCCACAACCAGCGCTCGCCACGGGACCATTTATATCTTACATGCCGGGCTCATCTTCATCTCTCGCCTCAAGTTTTTATAATTGTCTTATGCCTAAACTTGCTGATACGCCTCACTCACCAATCAGGTTTTCGGCTACAGCTCCGACTACACCCATAAGACTTTCCGCCCCAAACATGGCACACTTCCCGGAGCTCACTGCTCCGTTGTCTTGTAAGTACCCGGACTCGTTCATCCCGAAGATTCCGGGACCTCCAGCTTCTCCCAAACATTCTCGTCCTACAACGCCCAGGACCATTCCTTCTTCGCCAATGAGCTTCAGATACGAAGACACTCACGTGATTTCTTCTTTTCCTGGGTCCTCTCAGTCAGCCAAGTCCTCAAGGTCCAACATTCCGTTGGGGCTGGAGCCGACCTGCTCCGTGTCAATCTTTTCCCCTCTTCCCAATCTTGCGAAACTTTCAACTTCGAAACAATCAGAGCCAGCAATGAAATTAGACTCATTTGTTATTCCTAAGATTCCCGGTCCACCACCATCGCCCAAACACTTTAGACCCTCCTCCCCTAGAAACGTAGACTACTTATGCTCGGAGGGACTTCCTGGCTCTCCTCTCCTTCAGCCAGAAGTTGCCAGACCGATCGCGGTTGATTATCCTGCACCACTGACAGTTACCTGTGAGGATACTGCCTTTTTTGACGCTTCCAATACTCCTGAATCAGAGAAATTACCTCGAAAAAGCTGTAAACGCTCGGCTACACTTCCTCATCAAGACGGACGCTCCTTTCTACTAATGAAATCTGATAATCTGCAAACTACTCAACCTACAGATACTTCAAAAACGCATCTTATCGCACTCACCTCTAAAACAGGAGCTGGTGTAAGAATTGGCGTCGAATCTGAATCATTTGATCACGAAGAAGACCGTGACACAATCAATGAAAGTCCGCTTCCTGTTCGACCGACTATATTTGATGCAGCTGCAAGACCTAAACTTAAGCATCAATGGTCGATGGATGAGAGCCGCACCAAAGAAGTGGGCTTGACGAGTCATCCTCGACCACTGGCGGAAGCCTTGGGCAACGCATCGAGTGCGCCCACCAAAACAGCGGAGAAAAGAAGGCGGTTCTTCATGAGGAAGCAAACAAATTCCGCGCCCGACTCGTTCGATGGGCCTTCTCATCTGACCAGCAACAAGTCCAAGGAACATCATTCCGTTAGTTTCTGTCTGGGAAGTGTGAGAAAATGCCGCGGATCGGACTGTTCGATTCTACAACCTAATCTGCCAGAGATCAGTGAGTACTGACTGACCAATTATTTCCCGCTGGTACACGTATGATGACATAGGTACACTCAAGGAAACATAAATCAGTTGCTTGTAGAGGGATAGCCATAGCCGGCTTCTATGAGTTTTTTATGAGCAGTTTCTGATTCCTTGAGTGTACTTCTAATTTGTGTTGTTGGGTTTTGTTTTCGCATGTTTACACATTTGAAGTTTTGGGACGACAGTTGAGACGAATTGAAAAACACTTTGATTTGATTTGATTTGAAGAACTACCCCAACATTTGCCTGGAACGGTTTGGAAAATACGGTAACCCACAACCTCGATATTCGATCTGCACTGTCAAACTGCATACCCTAACCCTACCGCGGTCGAAATGAATCTCCTCCCTAATCTCCTGCTATCTATCAAATAATGACTACGCAGCCAGTAGATAATCTACTCCAATGAGAAATGCGAGTGTAGGCATGCAATACGCTATAGTAGGCACTAGCCAGGATTGGCGCGGGGCTAGTGCCCGCTGTCAGCAGTTGTCACGTTGGTGTCCGTAGGCGGGTATGGCACCAACATCCACCCCTGTTTTCTACGTCCGACTTGCGTTAGATTCCACCAATTTTTCATCCACACCAACGAGCAATTTCATCAACGGTCGGATTATTTCGTGACATTAATTTAGTTTCGTTTAATCTCATTCTCAAAACATGTTCATCATACAGGTTGACATTTGGTCACCGATCAGTTTCTTACTAAGACATGTGCGTATTCACGGCGTGGGAGAGGTAAACACTAAACAGTATTTAAACCATACGCGATTGCTTATACGCGGTACACCGAAAATCGATATGTTCCTTTGGTGAAAATCTTTCGACCATATCTAACCGAATGGCAGTGCAGTACAAAGTGGATATAGCGTGGGAGCAGGGGTTGGTAGGGAGGGATTCTGGATGCTGGACCCCTATGCGTTACTGTGCTAGTCACACATCTACCTCAGAGAATTTGGTAAATCGCACAAAAAGTAGCACGTCTTATCATTTTCTGTTTTAATTTATACATTTTTTTAATGTCAGCCACGAATGTGCGAGTTACGTTAGCGCGTTTATCAGAGACATGGTGACAACACAACTGCAGTGTTGTTATCAAGGCTCGTTTGCCAAGCACAACCCTCAACCCTCCAAACGCTTCTCGTTCCATGTCCAATCTATAATCCTGCTATGCTAGGTGATTGTATCACGAAACTTTGCCAAACCTACAGAGATTTTTCTTCCCCTTTGGGCCTTTAGTTTAAAATCTTCAAGTCATTTTTTGCAGAAGGAATCTCTGCCTTTTTATTTACTTTCGGATTCCTTTCTTGCTTATTCTGTTTATTACCTCAATAAACTTAGCGCAGGCATTGAGAGTTTACGTTAACTTAATTAGATTATATACGGAAGAAACGCTTTCAAGCAAGAAATATTTCAATTTGAACAGGAAATTGCTTAATACGACAGAGTTTTCTGTATATAATAAAAAACAATACGGGTTGAGCAAGCTAGCTCAGTATAAACCATCTAATGACATAACAAGATGTAGTACCACCATTAAACGAACCATAGATACCTTTGGTAATTTGTATTAGTGCGAGCAGGCGCCAAATATAATTTCTACACCGGCAATTATACTTTAAACAACTAAAAATTAGTTGCTCCAATTTCGTGTGCCAGTCGATATTGTATCCTTCTTTGTTAATATACCTAGGTATCTGAATTCTATTGATTATTTCTATTCGGGCTAATGAACGCCAGAGCCAGGTGAATCTAGGTGAATCGAGCTGTTAAGTAATTCCCGGCGCTGAGGTTGTCACGATGCTTAGGATGCTGGGAGTTTTCCTATATAGCTACGCTCTACATCGGCTGTACGTAGTACGTATGTGTAGTACCTACGTCTACAGCTGCAGCATTGAGTAAACCTCCCGAAGGAATATTGTAACCATACCTATATGTGAGATGGGCAAGTGTAGACCTAGTTGAAACCTCGACGAAGAATAGCTATGACTCTGATTTACTACCTTTACCTAGCTGGTAACTGGTTACTGGTTAGCCGAAAAGACGACTGGTAGATGAGAGTTGAAATATTATGTGCTGTGCGAACCAATTCCCAACGCATGCGTCAACCAATGATCTGCTTTTAGCTGGGCACCTCGGCATCGTTCGGCGGCGTTCTCTCTCTTCTCTCTTATTATATCTGTAGCGTGCCAGTAGCGTTTAGTTAATCACAGCGCTAGGGTGCATGGTTGGTAGGCCAAGTTTACGTGTGTTGTGGCACCTTTACGCGTGTTGACATGAACTTTGCCCTTACGAGGTTAGAACTATGACGTTGATCTATATAATGCCTTTGGGCTTTTGCTAGATGCAGCCTACGGAAACTCGTTTACCGTGCTACAAGCGGTATTGATATAAACAATTGATATTCATTATGACTGTCAATTATAATGGAATTTACATTTAATATGATAGTGTTTTAACTGGTGGACGTTTATTTAAAAGAAAGCTATTGTGAGTGATAAAGTTTATATCTTCGTTGGAGATGTTTTAGTGGGAAGTTGATAAGTTGAGCCAAGAAATGAAAATTTACTTTTACAAAGAGATAATTTGTTTCTTCAGTTTGTCTTAATTTATCTTGCACTAGGCCAGACATTATCTTTATCAAATTAATAACGGTAGTGCATATTATAATACAATGGCTGATCGCGATTTATTGGCGCAGCTGGCATTCTTACAGTTTCAAAATTACCCCTTTGCGGTGTCAACCGAATTTCTTTTTCCCCCGGGCTCAACCTGTCCATCTCGCCGAGCGTCTTCAGGTGAGATAACTGCCACGGGTGCAAGCGGCCTATAGGCTGTAGCTACGTGAGTTGCGCTACGATGCTCTGCGTAGCATTGCATGGAGGGTTGGGAGAAAGCAATCGCGACGTAACCGCTTGCTTTCTTTCAACTGTGATGTAAAGAAACCGTAGTTGTGTGCGTGTCTTTTGGGAACCGACTTATATCCTGCACTTTAAATGTTTTGTTTTTTTAACTGGCATGGAAATAATTTTTGTACAAAAGAATCCAGCTTCTTCTCGTTCTTTGAGTTGTAAATCGTCGTGGTTCCTTTCATGCGTCCTAATTATTGTATCGATTGCATCCTTTCGTTACCGTCTTTGTTTCTTTACCGCTTCGGTGACGAATGAAAACTCAGTTACATTCTCTTACGGAGTACAATTCTTTAACGCTAATTCAATCATTATATAATGATTGAATTGGTCCCCTCGTTAGCGAACAGAGAGGAGAGGAAACGAGAGACGAGAGACGAGATGATTGATCCGGGGAATTAAAATTATCGACATTTACTTCGGTCCGTTGAGTGTGCGGTTCATCAGGGCTCAGATAGCTCGACGGGCTCGTTCTCGTCCCGTCGTCGTATTACCTTTCCTTCTCTGGCGCAAACAACCTGAAGCGTGCTTCAGCCTGTAGTATGTGGTCAGTAGGCTGTATACCTGTGCTGTAGGTGCCTGTACCCTGTATGTACCCTACGGTTTTGAGTCCGATCCGATCCCCTGATAACACCGTAGCTGCGAGCACCTTGGTTCAGCGTGCGATTCCCTAGCCCAGAAAGACCTGCCATCTCTACAATACAATTAATGTCATCCATGTTTCGCTCAACGACTTAATATTCAAAGAGATCGGTGGAAATATTTCTTTTAGCGGTTATTAATTATCAATAGTACAAATTAAAAACGAAGTGCGACGACGCCGTCGACGTCCCTATTCAAAGCAACGGGAAACGTGCTATAGATTTGCCAGCATAGGTTCTCTTTGACACTGTCCCTTTCAAATTTCAATATATGCATATCAATCGAAACTTTACCGACACCTTGCTAGCAGCTGCGAGTCGCGTGGCCGGAGTTTTTTCCCGCTTGAAATGGATTGTTCGAGAAAATTAAACCCCCGTAGAATTGTTATTTAACTAGATTTAATAAAATATTGTCTAGGTACGACTGTAATATTTCGATTCAAAAGCGAGAAGTTCAACAAACAATTATGTGGAACATATTTGATTCCCTTTGAACTTTTTTAACCACATTAATCAACGTGTTTCATGACACGCATGCTTTTCTATTATGTTTCGATTTGCTGTTACCTAGTTATTTTTAATTGTAATTTGACGCTTGAATGGAAACATTTGATATGAAGTTAATAACTATCGTTCAAGCTAGGAGTGTTTTACTTTGATTGCATCATTGAAATAGTATAGGTATACTAACTATACTGTAAATTAATTTGATTATATTTTCTCAGATTATATTTCATTCTATCGACTGAGATGAAAATTAATATCCCACTTGACTGAGCTTCGCATCGAATGAACGAAGTCGACGTTGCTGTTTGCGGCAAAAAACCCCGACTCTAACACATTTCAACACATTTGAACACATTTTAAGAAACCGATTACTTTGCAGTTTGCGATGTGGTTGGAAAATCAGCCATTTAAAAGTAAAAACTCGTTGCTGTATAGCGCTACTCGTCTATGCAAATGGGAAATGACATATTAAGAGCATCTTTGGTAAACGAATTTACATGTCATTAAAACTGAGCACGTAGCTACGCACCAAGTTCGCGTAGACTTTTTTTAGTTATACTAAAAGTAATAAAGTCTGTGGACTACGTAAAAATAATACCACTGGTGAATTACCCTCAGTGAATTTTAAGAAGAGATTTTAAAGATTCTATTAGCGAAGGATACCAGCCTAAATATCTCTTTAGTTTCCATGATTAGAAAAAAATCCCGTAATTGACCCAAGAATTGAGACTCATTGAGATGAACGAGCTGATTTTTATTTAATATTAACGATCTCGTAAATGATTTATGCAAAGTCAATAATTTACTGTTCAGAAAATGATATTACACAGCAATGAAACTTATTTGAAATGTACACGTAGGTACGGATCTATAAAATAGCTAATTTCCCTTCAATTTCCACACTTCAAGATCCAGGAAGAGCGTGGTGATGTGGTAGTGACTTGTGTGAACCCGGGTGCAGGAGGGGAGTAGGATGGAGTACGCTCCTTCCTCTCGAAGAGCGCATTTCCCTCCTGCCGCATCCTCTGCCCAAGTAGGTGGGTGTAAGTACCACTAGACATTCACTCGGCTGCTGGCGTCGCTGTTTACTCAAAATATTAGCGAACCCCGAGGTGTTAGCTTTTAAAAATGTTACGCCCGTTGATCGATCCAAACGCAAAAGCAAACCTCAAGCAGCATACCTATTGTACTTTACGTACACGTTGTTAAAGCTTAGGATTACCGGCTACAGTGCACATTATTTAACCAAGCGTTGGTACATTTTGATAATAATTATTAATAATAATTACGCTGCAGTGATGATGATGCATCGATAAATTGGCACGGAACACTGATTATTCCCCGTCAACATTACAGCATTACAGTACTCGAGTCATTCCGGATCCTCGCGTCGAATATTTGCAAAACGTTTTGGAACACCGACATCACTACGGGTCGATGCGTTGCGTTGGTATAATCACGTCGTTCTGACATGTAGTTGCACAAGTGTTGTACTCGTACTTGCAGCGCTAAGCAGACTCAGCGTCACCGGCATTCCATCTTCTGGTCTATTGGCGTCGATGAATGATAGGATGATAATGAGAGTGACGACGAACGTAACAGGGAACTGAGAAAACCCGATCACCTTTTTATAATAATGTTCTTGTCTGTGAGTTTGTTGAAACAAAATTTGTTCTTCTGCGTTTCCGCTCCGTTCGCGCTAGATTTTTGAAAATTTTAACCTTGCCAATCATTTGTCAACTTGCTGCAACATGGAGGTCTTGGCCCCGTGTGCATCAAAGTGAACCTTTTTGTGGGGGGGGGTCACATTGGGCTTTCAGTTTCCGAAATTTGGACTTAAATTGATTCGGAAGTCGACGAATTTATAACTCCGGGTTGTCTTGGAAACGTATTCGTTCTGGCTAATTCTTGCCTGGCGGAATACATTCCGATGGTCAAATTTTTAAAGTAATTTCTGGAAAAAATAACTGGTTTTCCAAACCAAACCCAAAAATTCCGACCAACCAAAACATTGGTTTGCCTATCCAGAACAAATAAGGTGAAGGCCAAATTATAACTGAAATTACAGCCGAAGACCAAATTCCGTGGTGCAGCCAATATTTCGTACCGAAATAACGGAACGTGGTCCGGCTCATCGGGTTAAAGGATAGCTACACTTCAACAAAAATTAGGTTCCCGCTGTTCATGAGAACCAAAATGTACAAATTATGGGGCGAAGCCAATCAGATAAGCCAACCCAAATATGGTGAAGCTTAAGATTTCATACCGAAGCCCAACCTAATGCCGCCATTCGGGTGGACGGAATCATACCTACATAACCACGCCAAAAAACGTTTGGGGCGAAACCAAAATTTCGTGACGAAGCCAACATTTTGTGGCGAAGCCTATAAATATTTACTTCTGCCCATCAGGTCGACATTACACTAGAAGCCTATACTGTCGAAAAAGCACCAAGATGACCACCGAAACCACTTGAAAACTTAAGTGTGTTTTAATTAATACAGCTAAACCTTACTCTTAATGAGATTTATGGGAACTCTCGTAAATGTAATTATTTAAAACTATTGTTTTATTAATTGAAGGCTAAGACCCGCATACTCCTGTATTTTTATGTCTAAATAGAAACAATGAATTAAAAAATTGGCGCAAACTTTGTTCGAAAACCAGTAAAATTCTAGTGGAGTTCTCATACATTTTTTGAAACGTCTAAGTACGGTTTGGCGGTAGTAATTAAAGACACTACTTTTTAATTGGCTTTTTACCTGAGGGGTCACACTACCTCAACGTTCCTTTAGTTAGAACTTAGAATTGGAAGGTACAACTCGAACAGTAGGATTACGCCACTAATCTGTGGTGGTGAGAGGTTTATGGCAAGACGAGTGAAGCACGAAGCTATTATACTAGCTTCAAACCCTCCATCCTCTCTCCCGAACAGAACTAGGTCGACAACCAGTCTCCAACATGCTGAATCGTACATACGGTGCATTTCTTAAAAATGTCATCCCCTTTCTCCGTGTTGACCGGTATAGCTTATAAAAGCTTGGTTTATTACAAAGTATCGTTCATGGCGAGCGTAACCAAAATAATGCTAAAATCTATCTTTTTCGGACTTTTTTCTCGGCAAATTCGCTACTAATCGAGCAGATAAGGATCATAATGATAATAATAACGAGCATAAAATTACAGCATAGCAATTAAATGAGCAATTAGCTGATTAGTGTGCTCTACAACTGAATTATATCCCCACCCCCTCACGTTTCGCGGCGCAAGGAGAAATCCACTTACAGACAATCATTTAAAAAAGGAGCACCACTTTTTGTTTTGGGTGAAATTTCATATATAAATGAAACATGTCGTAGAGCCACAATCAACTCCAGCAAGACGGTATTCCCATTGTTGAATTTATCGATGCCTTCTCTCGTCCGAGTCCCGAAGAATTTGCATGAAACATTATTCGGCCAGCTATAAGTCACTGTGGGTTAGTAGACCAATTCAAGTCTGGCGCACAATGCGCCTCCTTAAAATATCTGAAAATCCCGTATTTTGGGGGAAAGACGACAACGATGACGACGACGACGACCACCATAACAATCACAACAACCACAACAACAACAATAGCAAAAACAACAACATCAACCACAACAGCAACAGCAACAGCAACAACAACAACAATAAA
>QKMV01001781.1:0-14877 GCA_003287335.1 Lednia tumana
CACCGACGCCAATAGACCAGTGCCACAGGGCCAGTTGTCAATACAGTGCGTCGTTAAACACCACTATAAAAAAAAAAAGAAGTCGAAGCCAAGAATAAGTTACCATTCCTAGACTGCCTTATTCACAAGAAACCAGACGGATCCCTCGGCCACGCCGTCTATAGGAAACCGATACACACCAACGGGTACCTAACGCAGCATCTCATCACCACTGGGCCCAGCTCCGATCAGTAGTCAACTCACTAGCGCACCAATCTACATCACCATCTGCATCACTAGCCCTATCCGATGCAGAACACCTGAAGATCAAGCGAGACACCCTCAAGAATGCACCCTCAAATCGGCTAAACCTATAACGATTTTTACCGAGCTTGGAACCCCTGCAGCAAGACAAGAAAAGACGACAGCGAGGACCAGAAACCGATCGCCATCGCCTGATTGCCCTACGTCAAGGCGACCACTGACTGTATCGGAAAACTCCTTGCAGCTGCCAACGTAAAAACTGTTTTTAGCGCCGATCGAAAGATCAGAGACCTCCTGCGGAGCGATAAGGACAAATCGTCTTAGAAGAGCTTGGTGTATATGAGGTGCCTTTTGGAGACTGCTACACCACTTTTGTCGGGCAGACAAGCCGCCACATGTCGACCCGGCTCCAAGAACACCAGCGAGCTGTTGCAAACAAGCAAAGTACCTCGCCGCTGTATCAGCATGTTGAACATACTGGCCACACCCTCCACTTCAAGGGGATGAAATCATTAGACACCGTCGTACACTACACTACTCGCACCATCCGCGAGGCGGTTGAAATTGAACGTCTCCCGTTCAATATGAACAAACGCGATGTTAGCAAGACTCCCACACGCACGGAAACCTATCACAGACATGATAACTGTGACATTGACAAGACCCACCTTGAGTCCATCCACTCTAACTTTAATACCCTGCTAAGCAGCAAACGACGGCCCGGCTAGTAACACCCGATCGACCACAGCAAGATATAAAAAGAACAATTAAAGAAGCAGTGATCGCCAGAGTCGATGAAGAAAATATGGCACTTTCTTTGTCAAAAAAACTCTGGTCATTTGTTTACCAGAAACAAGGAAGCAGAGGAAAAAGGAAATAATTTTGTTTGACTTCACTCCTGAAGATGATGGAGCTAGCTTCATCGAAACATCGAGAAGAGAATTTTTCTATCAGAGCAAAACCATGAAAAACTGTGTAAAATTAAGGCAGTAATTTGTCTCACCGAGCCTTCCTCGAGCCCCAGGATACGCTTGTACCCTCCGTGTGACAAGATCCGAAGCAGCGTCTGAGCAGTGAGGCAGACAAGGTCTTGCTGCTCCAAGGTAATGCTCGTGTGTACACGGATGTTGCCACCCTCACACGGATCGCTGATTCCTGCTGACCCGGGCAAAAACAGCCCGGAAGCCAGTAGCTGCATCACTCTGTCAATGCACAAAAACAAAGCGTAGTTTTTAACCAGATTTCAAAATACACACACTCACTTTCATAGTTGCTATTTCAAGAGCCATTGAGTATTACATAAAAACATCCCCATAAAAGATGAACTAAAGACATATTTTAGCCGTCTTTATTGATCAGCAATTCTGAAAATCTATACAAGTGCTAACAACATATAATGTGTCCAAAGAAAGAATAAAACCAGATGACTTAAATCCATGTTCTACAGTGGAAACAGATTGTAAAACATATTGCCTGATTGTGTGAAGATGGAGCCAATTGATTAGTATAGTCAAGACAGTCAAATATTCTTATTCTAAGGAGCTCAAAGGATATGCTCACGGTTAGAAATCCATTTCACGACTTTTGCAGTTAAAATAACTGCACTCGATGGGAATATTTTCCCTAAAGTAGACCTTTTACCTACATTTCTTATGAATGGGGGGTTCTAATAATAAAAGTCACATAGGTATTTGTTGTACAATACTGACAAGCTGAAGATATTATGTGGACACCGATGAGTTTAGCCCTTAACTAAACTGATCGGTGTAGCTCATAGCTTTTATCTCCAGAATATGTTAACTGTTGACAGTGGGTTTCAGTTAACTTGTCACTTTGAAGAGTATTAAAATTACTTCAAAAATACCTGCTTACTCGAGGACTCGAACCCCAGACTTGTCACTTCATCATATTTTCTAAAAGCCTTATATATAGAATGGAATGATGACTAAAAAAACTAGAACTCCAAAGCGCAATTACATGCAAAGAAACAAAAATCGGTCACTGGAAGAGAGATAAACATAAATGGTTTCATAACTAGTTTCAATGAGCTATCTCGTGTATGCTATCTCTTGTATCTGACACACGCTAGTTTATGATTCTTTGAGTGACCCTAGGCTCTAAAATGCATAATTACCTGCGATATGCCTGGTTGATGGGCAATGCCTGCCGACTGGGATTATTCATGATCGAGCTGTGAGCAAGAAGGTCCAGCATCCATGGGGAGAGAGGCTCAAAGCCATCGAACCTAGATCTGAGATCTCGTAGCAGACGTATGAGGACCTTGATGGACGAATGGTGCGCATTGTCCTCAAACCAACGTATGTGTCTGATTGCTGCCATATGGCTCTGCATGATCTTCTGGTCCATGTGTAGATCTGGGTCAAGCTTACGGAAGTTGAAAAGAACTGTGGTTATCAAAACACGTACTTTAGCTTCGGTATTAACAACATCGAAGCCCCGCTCGTTGGATTGAACAGTGGTTAGTTCGCTGGGTGTCAGTGCTTTGAGATCCCCGTGAACTTTTACGCCAAGAGCTTCGGCAGCCGCGCGAGTTGGAAGAGTTTTTAGGATAACCACGATGTCAGCCACGTTATGTCCAGTCATCATTGTGCCTTTCTTGAAGGAGCCCACTTGGCGTACTTCTTCCAGTTGCTGTTTTAGAGGGAAAATGAAAATAACTGTGACTCACATTTAAAACAGACAATATAGTGGGTACCCACTCATAGAAATTAGGGAAAAATACGAGCATAGCTTAGGTTAGGGACGGCAACTTACACAAGCATCAAACGTCCCAGGAGCGACAACCAAGCTATCCAGAACCGTCTGGATCTTGGTAACCAAGTTCAAGATTGCAGTTTGCTCTTGGGTCGAAGGTGAAAGATCCCCATTTCGCTTTAAAAGCGCCTTAGTGAAGGGTCCTTCGTCGGCAACTGGTTTCACTCGAGGGAAGGCAGACTCGCACAGGGTAAGATCAAATGGGTGGCGAGGAACAAAGGGTTTAATTTTAAATACCCCAGGCCCACGTCCCATACCTCTTCCCATACCACCTCTACCTCTTCCTCTAACCATATTATGATTGAAAATGATTGTTTGGTTATTAACAACCGGTCTCACGGATACAAACAGCGTCAAACTCTAAAGACAATCTACAGAATGGCCGAAGCGGTCAGTCGTGCCAACCTGCACGGTAGTCACCCACCACCGCCAACCATTTAAAATCAATCAATATCGTTTGAAAATGCCAGATATTTAGCAAATACCGTACTAGGTTACAGTACGATATTTGTATTTAGTATTCTTATTTTGGGTAGTACATTATTGGGGAATCATACAAATAATTCACTCACAAAATATTTATGTTATAACCCGATTATTTATTTGGTGCATTATCCGACAACTTCCCAATTTACTGTATTACGTGTCGTAAGCCGTGAATCACATTTACATCATTTCTCACATTTAAATTTCTCTTTCCAGAAAAATATCACCACAAAGAAAACATAATTTCAATCAAGGCAAACAGTAAATGTTTTTAATAATTAACGAGTAGGTTTTCAAAAGACAACTAAACAAGTCTCTGGCTACAACAAGACGGGGTCATATTTCTTGCACAAATTGTCTCATCTGGTCTCATGGAAAGTATTAAATCACTGCACAAAACACAGACCATTGAACAATAAAGACTGAGTTTATTCCTGATGAGGTTTGAAATTGCTATCAGATTTTGGACAATCTAGCTGATCGATGGTTTCATCTTCTTCACTAAGATGTTTTGCTAAAAAGTAAATCTCGGCAAGTGCAATAATCAGCGCAACAATCACTCCTAAGATAAGGCGAAAACCAAAATCTAGATTACCAACAATCAGTTCTATGCCAATGAAACCAAACATAAACCCTGCAGCTACAGTGACAACAAAAGAAGCTACGGCAATCAGCTGTCTGTTGATCTGCTTCATTTCATACGACAATGATTTTTCCGGCTCCATTCTTCGAGCATTGTCAACTGATTTGGTCATTGCTCTGTACTCTCGTGTTGTTTGTTGAGCTTTGAGCTGCACAATTCTTGCTTCCAGCTCAGGGTTTCGCGGGGCCACTACGGGCTCTGGTAAGACTACATCTGTGCCTTCCATCAACTCGTGGAAATGAACAGAGCTGCAAGCATCTGGAGAATGTTGCTCTTCCACCAAAGCCATATATTTCTTCAACCATCTAACATCTATCAGTGTAAGGTATAAAACTGTCTTATCATTTTGTTTTTGATTTTTTAACTCTCTGATACCTTCTGGTAAATCTTGGCAATCATTCAAATTGTAGAAAAGATATTCTCGAAGTTTTTTAGATGGCTTTAATTTCAAGCTAATTGTATTTTCTTCAGGGATATCCATCTTTGAAAACGTTGACGCCAACCCGTCAAATTAAAGCGTTGAAATCTAATCGTTGAGGTGGAGCTTCTTTTCAAGATCTGAATAAAAGTCAATCAGCTCCGCTTCCTTCTCTTCAAATGTTTTGTCAACTTGCGTACACTTTCTTGACATGCCCTCAATGAATGTCTCCCATTCAGCCTTCCTTATTTCTCGTTTGGCTAGAATCGAAGTGTCCGAGCGGTAAGTAACTTCCTTTTCCAAAATTCTGTTGCACATAGAAACTGCAACTTCTAAATTGGCATTCAGTGTGGGCAGGTGGATGTCTGCAGCTAATTTCACACGTTCAACCTGAGTGTCTCGAATGTCGGTAGACCGCTCAAGAATTTGAAACAATCTTTCTATCTCTCGGTCAGCGCGTTTCTCTTCAAATTCTTTCAGAAAGAACTTTATCTCTCCACTTAAAAAAGGCCGATGATCAAATAATCTGGTCCAAATTTCACCTGTGTCTTTTATAACAGCTGACATATTGATAAACACACATCACGAGGAACTCAGGAGTTCACACCTCTCTGCACCGAGACGGCCATTTTCCCTTCGCCGCCCGCGAATATTTGAAAAAATACAAATAATATGATTAATGTGTATAGCAATGCTGTTAGCTCACGTCTGCCTTGCATTCGGGAGATCCTATTCAAAGTCCCGTGGTCGATCCCAGTGGCAGGTTTTCCTGGTTGTGGTTTTCCGTGATTACCCACAACCACCAATAGGTAAATTCTCCAACAGGGCAGCATGGCGCCGGCTCCTTAAAACTGCTCCCTTTGCCAACATACAGATTTCTAGAATGTGTGGTCTACCCGAAAAAACTGCATCGTACATTTAATTATATAATATAATATTGTACACAGGATAAGTTGAACCCAATGACACACAATATCCACAAAGGGGTCAACCCTGCGGCTGTCTGTGCCAGAGTAATGGTCGGACAATGTAAGGAATAATGAAACTATTCACGGGCTTTCTGGACTTGAAATGATAACGTTTCGAAACGTTGTGCAAATTAAAAAACAGATGCAAAATCTGGCAGATCGTTTTATTTTCAAATGTAAACATTGGACTGGGTTCAAATTTCTAACGGCTTGATAGCATTCTTTTCATCTTGACGCAGCATCTTGACATCATCTAATTTAATCATAATTTAATTACATCACGAATGAAATGAAAAGCGTACCTTCGATTCTACAACAGACGTCGAGTCCAAAATGTCTATCAACTCTGACTCAACCGTCCAAGATAACCTATGACAGTGAGCGAGCTAGTTGTAGACACAGGTGTATCAAAGGTCTCTCGCTAGCGTTTTTTCAATATTTTGCCCAAAAAAGCCGAAATATGCTCTCTGGTGTTGTTTGCTGATTTTTGCTATAATTGGTTAAAATCCTACCGAACACAGGAAAGCAACAAATTTGGAAAAAGAGACTGGCGAAAGACCTAAGTTACGTCTTTATCTACGACTGTCTCGCTTGATACCATAGGTTATCTCTCACGGCTGAGTCACTATAAGTAAACAAAACTTAGTCTGCGCAAGTTTTCCCGTGCGGCTAACAATGTTGCAGCTTTGGCGTTACGTCGAGGTCACATGAAGTTATTACAGTTAGTTTCGCAGAGAGTATCGGTGCATTGCTGCATAAGAAGCTGGAGATGCCTGCCTATCTATTTTTATTTGATTTTCGTTTCGGAAAGACCAAAACAAATTCCCAAGCTGCTGCTTTTAGGAAGGGTTCGGGAATCTCCGAGAGCGCCAGGCGGGTAAAGAGATGGCCGGCGCTTGTGGTGGAGGAACTACCCCAGAATTTCCCTGAAATGCGTTGAGGGAAATCACGGAAAACCACTTCTAGGATAGTCGGCCATGCAGGGATCGAACCTGGGATCTTTCGATTGCAAGGCTGCTGCCGCACTTTGCGCTGCCGCACTGCTACGTGACCGAACCCTAAAAGACTTAAAAAAGACTTAAATAAGACTTGAAAAAACTTGAAAAATACTTAAAAAAAGACTTCAGTATGTTAATAATGTTATGTATTGTTATTATGATGTTATTGTTGTTATTTATTATGGGAATAGATTATGCCTTATATGCATATGGTTTTGCCTTATGGGCATATATTTCGCCTTATAGGCGATACGCTGCCCGAAGGGCCTAGCGGGTTACCACTAGTATGTTATAAATGGTATGTATGTTATAAATATGTTAAATATGTTGTGTATGTTATAAACTCCTATAACTTAAATATGACGCAGAATGTGACCTTACAAGCTAAGAAATATGATCGTACACCAGGAGATGTGCTCAAACAATTTGCGTATCAAAGTTTCCATGTAACATTTTTTCTTTAGAAAGAGAAAGAGAAGTAGTACTAACGTATTAACTTACGAGTAGGTAGGTATTTTTGAAGTAATTTTAATATCCTTCAAAGAAGTAGAAGGTCTTTATAAATTTCATCAGACACATGTCTACATCGTAATATAAGCATTATAAGTTTTCAAAAAAACTGTTTACTAAACTGGGTAAAACTGCTACGAAGCCCACGAATAAGTTCCCATTGTTAGGTGGAATAATGTACGTGTAGGGAATTTGTAAGTGAACTTCTATGAAGTTTTTTCCACTCAAGTAAGCAGTTTTTTTGAAAGTTAGAACTTCTAGAATCGTGTAGATTTTCAAATTCTTCAACAGAATTCTTCAACTTTCTTCAATTTTTAAGCTTTTGATTAAAATTTTTCAAACCAATACGTCTTGCTTGTCCAAAAGATATATATCGGTCTATGCTTCGTCTAGTCTAGAGGATTACATTTTTCTGCCAGGTTTAGTATTTACATATAGCTTGGAATTGGATAGAGTATCACTTGATTATGCTTCTGCTCGTGACATATGACAACGTCAACATAACCACAAACATGACCAAATATTACCACTCAATCAGAATCTATCAACATATGCATTTCTATGACTGTCAAAACTTAATTTTTAAGACCAGAGACCAGTCAGTCATGCTCATATTTTACTTTGGATGAAAACAATGATAGAAAAAATATATGAATGCCATTACCATACTAACCCTACGGTAAACGTAGTATGTACAGTTATTTATAAATCTAGATATCTATATTTATTGTATATAAGTACACACTTGTTGTTGTTGAAAATTCTCGAAACCGTTTGATAAAAAATCATAATTGCGGTTAATGCTTCGTATTAAATATTTATTTAAAAGCCGACGTTTCGCCGCGCGTCCATTCGGCCTTTTCAAGGCTAATAAAAAGCATCACGCTAATAAATAGCAGAAATAAATAAAAAACTGCGTTTAATTGCCAAGAAATTTACATCCCAGCGTTTCGTAAGCTATGCTGTTCACTTCTTCATGGGTAAAACGCTTCACCGTTCACGCATTTCATCCATGAAAAAGTGAACGGCGCATAGTTTACGCAATTTTGGGAAAGCTTTAGTGGATTTCTCAGCAAGCGAACCCCATTTGTACATCAGCTATTGAGATGTTATCGCTTTATTTTTGGCACCATATACTCATCGGGAAACACCCTCGATACAAAAAAACAAAACACACTTTCCTTGAGAAATGAAACAGGTTTTTATAATGCTCTTAATTGCAACTTGATTCTTTACCAATCCAATTTTTTGAATACCTAATAGCAACCTGTCTTATTGCGATAACAAAGTGATTCATATCGAATTCCTTGCTGACCATTGACCAGCCAATATCCCCGAATACCCCGACTGATTCGGAAGGAAAAAGACCATCGTCAGACGGGCCCTACTCATTCCGGTATTTCCGCCATGAAGCCCATCTCCATGTCTTCCTTGTCCAAACCTACGCTATACTGATTGTCGGACCAGATCAGATCTATATCAAGACTACCATCCCATCAAGGTGATGCAGTCTTCAGCGAGCTTGTGGTAGGCACTAAGGTCGTCGGGGGACCCGTTCTTTATATCTCGCGAACAACACGCCGGTAGCTGGTCAGTTCACTTGCAACATAGGTGCGATCCACATCTTCGGCTGGTCTTCATGTGATGATGGCTGTGTTGTGCATCATCTTGGCTGCGGCGCTGGCTGCCTTTTGTACAGTCCACGGTCAACTATACGAAGGTAATGCGATTCGCCACCCTCTTGGGGCAAGAGACCACATTCAAAAGGTCATTCCAGAGACGATTAAAATCGTGTGTGTAATGCTTTTCTTATGGGGTTACGTTTTAAAAAGTCCTTATTTTGACTGGGAATTGGTTTGAACGGGGCTCCCTGTTTCTTTATTTGTTTGTTTTAAACTATGTCTTATTATTAACTCACCGAATATTTAGGGGAAGTGATCAAGTGATCGAAAAGGAGAGAGAGAGATGGTTATATTTTTAAGAATATTAAAATCACTTCAAAATAACCTGCTTACTCAAGGATTTTTAGCACGTATTTTTGAAGTGATTCTAATATGCTTAAAATTATAACTTGTCCTTGTCAGATTATTATATTCTTAAATTCGACTCGGAGGTTTGAGTTCGAATCCTGGGTGCCGAGTCTCGAAAGGTTCTCTTTGACGGAAATTCTCGTTTCCCAAGTTAAATCAAATGGATGACGAGCATTCCCGTCAACGAGGATCTGTGAAGACTCTGGCATCCTGGAAACGGACTTTAAGGCTCGAGAGTACCACCCATGGAATAGAGCGTGCAGACACATTTTTTTATACCTCTGCTGGACGTACCGTTGAAGTTAGCTTATGATTGTAAGCGAGAGAGTTGAAGATGAAAGAACAAATTCGATCTCGCCGGAAGTCGTTCTTAAATATTGTGTCTGAAATCGCCCAAAAGGGGCATCGATAAATGCTTAATTTGAGTATATACCTATAGGTAGCCTTAACAGGGAAACGAAAGAAAATTTGAGCAGAGTGCTTCCGAATGGACATAGTTCATTCTTTTGTCTACAACTTGATCGCTTACCATCATGGGCATCTTCAGCGATGCCGAGCAGGCTCTATAGCTTATAAAATCAACGATATCGCTCTCGGCTTTAAAAAAAATAGGTACGGTACAGGTTTCTTGCGCGTCTCGCCATGTTAATACAAAGGCGCTTCACCGATTACTCTCGAGGGAATCTTTTCTCTTAACAAAACAAAATAAGGGATTTTCTCTTCGGTCAATTCGGGACAAGTACTGTCTGGCCTATGACAAATATTCCCAAAAGCCATAGCGTTGGGTTTGGCTAATAAGGGGGAATCCGGATCACCCAAACCCAACGTGGTTATTGCACCGTACTTACTTTTGTCTCGGTTAAATACCGAAGTACACAACGATTTTGCAATTCAGACATGCCTTTGTCCATACAGGACACATACCATTAAATGGCCATTAGTTAGTTGAGGCAGCTGAAGTAGAGGATCGAGGTCCAAGCCTCCAGTGAGGAAAGATTATAATTGCTCACGACTCACCATTTCGCTCCTCGTTAGAATTCCCCATTACATGGGATTTTAACTTCAGTTCGCCATCAGTAATCAGAAGCGATTTAAAAAAATATTGTGCTTGTCATGGTAACGGGCAAGACGAGTTATTTCGAAATAAAAATTACATCGTGAAGAATATTAATATTACGTACCCTGCTAAGCTATTATGGTAGAGCGATGGCCATGTGCCCGGTGTTCCGGTGTTCGAGTCCTCGGGTAGCTAGGTATTTTTAAAGTGATTTTAATATTTAAAAAACTTAGAACTTCTAAAAAACAAATAGAAATAAAAAGTAGCAGTGTTATTGTTACCCAGTTAAACAACAGTTTGTTTTAACTAGGGCTAAGATAAAAAAGAAGACATGAGTCTTGAGACAATGATAATGATTTTAATATACTTCGCGTTGTGATATGCGTTTGCCGTTAAAACCCAAGCGTCAAATTTCACGAGTGCGGTTGGGCTTTGGGCGTGTCTCTTCAAAAAATAAGACGCAACATATCGTCCCAATTTCTTCACGATTCACACACTGCTGCCTCCTAGACCCCACGCATGACGTAAAACTAGAAGAGAATGTGATTTCACTGCTCACCTTGTCAAAACCTGCAGCGTAAACCATCGGGTCAAACCAAACTGAATGTTGAAAGTTCCTTCTATCAGATCTAGGTAGCTAATTAAAAAAAAACAAAAAGCATCTAATAAACGAGTATTTACGTGCTTATCCAGAAATCTGATCATAAACAGCTCATAAGCTTTAAATTTATCGAGGTAAAATTTAAAAAAAATCGGTCCACCACGAGTCAGAGAAACAATTTTCAATAGCGGCACTTGATCTAGTTCCCTTCGAAAATAATTCCCAATAAGAGAATGGCCGTGCAGATTTTTCGACCCATGGGACCTAGGAGCCCCTAAGATTAGCGAAAAGACCGTGACAAGTGCCATACTAGCTCAATTTTTTTTTATCTAGAACAAAGTTGTTTTTTTGCACTCTTTTAGCCACAGTATACTTAGGTGGATTACTGAAGGCAGATGTTTTTTGCATTTTTCTGGACTATAACACGTCTATTGAGTAGCCGCTCACGCAGCTCAAAATCATAAATAATTTTGATCATTTCAGAGAATTTCCCAAATATTTTTTTGAAATGCCATTTTAAACAATATCATGGTTCGTTCAATTCTATACGAAAATGTTCATTTAGCGTTAAAAGCAATTTCCGTTCCAGAGTCAATCAGTACTCAATAAAAACGTATTTTTCTGCAATGCATTGCCAAACAAATTGTTATAGTCATTATTTACTCTGGAATAGCAATCATACAAATAGTCTATTGATCACCTCCCATCCAAAGAAGGCTGAGAAAAGAAAAATTAGGAAACCCACCATGCAGAGAAAACCACGATTCAAACTACATGTTGAAAAGTCTTTTTACACAGCTGTGCTATAAAAAAACATCCTCATTATTTGGTGAAAAGAATAGAAGGGTTTGCCGAATTTGCGGTTGAGCGGTCAGCGCGGTTGTCCGTAGAATGCATTCATTACCCACTTTGTGAATGCACTTCACTTTGTGAATCCGAGAACCTGATACCCACCACTTACACCGATAGACAATTACTCTCATCGAGTACGGAAACATCATTTTAGTTATAAAATTTTTGAGACTCATATCTCCTGACTAATTTCTACTACTACTGTTTAGTTTGTACTGTTAGTAGTAGTAGTAGTTAGTAGTAGTTTTAGACCTGTTACTGTTAATTTCTACTTCTACTACTACTACTGACTGACTAGTTTAGTTTCAGTTAAGTTTTCAGCAGTTCAACCCAGTTATTAACAGTTTTTTTAAAATCATTTTAGTTTTCTGAAATTAACAAGTTTAGTCGAGTAAGCAGCAAATCGCAATGTCGTCTATTAATTCCGACGTAGGCAACACGTTACCGTTAAAGTTACCGCATGCAACTATTTCACAAACTATAAATATGCGTTCGTCATTCGACAGGTGAGATGTGCCTTGTTCCAAGCGGCGTGATGGGAATCTGCAAGCAAATCATGCATTGCCCGTCGGCTCTGAACGCCATCAAGAACACTCGCACCAACCCAGAGATCTGCTCGTTCGTCGATAACTGTCCGATCGTCTGTTGCACAAACATCCAAGCATTCGGCAACAAGCCCTTGGTCAAGCCTCAACTGCAGCCATCGAACGGATTTACCCAATGGTCAGAAGCCCGAGAAGGCCGCGACGGGACAAGCCCCGTGACGTATTACGAGGCCCAGCGGAAACATTTTGGAGAGTCACCTATGTACCATGGAGGTACACCAACACACAACGCCCCCCCGGTGCATCATTTTGAAAGTCCGACGCATCATCCTGCGAAAGATTTTGGAAATCCGCAGATGCCTCATGGGGGCACGACGACGCCCACTAGCCCGCCGACACATTACGGAAATCCGCCGAAATATTTTGGTAAGCCGCCGCCGCACTCCGCAAGCTTTCCACCAGACAAAAGTCCCCCGGCACATTACGGAAACCCCTCACAGCACAACGGAAAGCCATCGGCGCACCATGGGATGCCAACGACACAAAATGGAGGCTCTCCGACTAAGTTCGGAAACCCCCCTAAACATTTTGGAAGCTCGCCGATGCATCATGGAGGCCCACCAACAGACTTTGAACATCAACATATGCACCACGGAAGCCCCCAGACAGACTTTGAACATCAACATATGCACCACGGAAGCCCCCAGACAGACTTTGAACATCAACATATGCACCAAGGAAGCCCCCAGACAGACTTTGAACATCCTCATATGCACCACGAGAACCATCCGGCGCAAAATGGCCATCCGACACATTTTGGGAATCCGCCAAACCATTTTGGAAGTCCACCTATACACCATGGGGGATCATCTACGCACAACGTAGGATCACCGACGCATCACGGGGGATCACCTACGCAACATTTGGGATCACCTACGCACAATGTGGGATCACCGATGCACCATGGAGGACCAGGTACGCACCACGCGGGCCCCGCGACGGACTGTGGAAAGCCGCCGCACCATTTCGGACCGCCGCCTCCGCACCACGGAAGTCCCCCGAAGCACCACGGAGGTCCCGGACCGGACTGCGGAAATCACCCGCATAATTTCGGACCCCCGTCAATGCACCACGGAGTCCCGCCAAAGGATGCGCACCAGCCGCCGCCGTGGTGGAATGGCCACGGCCCTTTTGACCATCATGCCCATCATGGGCAGCCACCCTTTGGAAACCCTCCCTTCGGACAATATCCCACGACGCAGCATCCTTCTGTGCACAGGCCAGATGAGCAGCAACCTTTTGGGCAGCCACCTGTTGAACAGAAACCCATTGGGCGACCACCATTTGGCCAGAAACCTTTTGGGCAGCAACCTGTTGAACAGAAACCCTTTGGGCAGCAACCAGTTGGCCAGAAACCTTTTGGGCAGCGACCTGTGGAACAGAAACCCTTTGGGCAGCAACCAGATGGCCAGCAACCTTTTGGGCAGCGACCTTTTGGGCAGCAACCTGTTGAACAGAAACCCTTTGGGCAGCAACCTGATTTATTGAAACCTGATGCGCAGCAGCCTGAAGAGCAACAAACATTTGAAGGAGAGCAAACATTTGAAGAGCAGCCAATCAAACCAGAGCCAGTTGAAGCAGTGCCACATGAAGAGCACCCCCAAGAAGCTCACCCTGACGAAGGCCAACCTGAGCTGCCCAATGAAGTGCAGCCAAATAAAGACACACCGCTGGGCGAGCCACTCACTGTTGACGAGGAGTTACTGGACTCGATATTTGCCCAAGACGACAAGAAAAAAGGAATGGGACATGCCGAACAGCCCGGTCAAGAAGATGAAGTTGTGCCACTTTTACTAGTCGATAAAGAAGATGCGACAACGACCACAACGAGAAAGCCATCGAAACGTTTGCAGTGGTGGCAGACGACACCCAGGTCCAACAAGAATACTTAGGATGTCGTCCAATCCCTTGTCGCTCGGCAGCGTAGCGCCTGTGCTTTATATGGGCTCTAACCTGTCACCTCTACATGGTCGTTAAAATTAGTAATTTAAAGGTATATAGGCATTATTTTGCTCCCAAATAAGTCGGAGGAAAATTGTAATTTTTCAGTTGGGGTGCTCAAGTCGTAATCTCCCTTAAGAAACTACACAGGGATGTTCCTGGAGTGTACGGTTTTGCTCTGTTTTGACTGATGTGTTTCTAATGATGATGACTGATGATGTGTCTGTTTTGATGTGTGGTCCTACGAAGGACCGTGGCGTAAGCCGGGATGTTTTTGAACCTGAGCACCGAGGAGTAATTTAGGTCCAAACATATTTTAGGGATTGATGACATGTTCGTTCATTTTCCTTCGTCTCTAAAATAAATTTGGCTCTGTGGCTGTGTTTATTGTAGCCACAGGCAAGTGATAATCGGAGGAATGTGATGTATTTGGTCCATATTACTGTGCTATTCCCAGGTCGATCGAGTAACCACGCGCGCTAACCGAAATCTTATAAATAATTTGTTTCACTTCATAGAACTCCCATAATATTTTTTGGGAGGTCATTTAAGACTTCGATGACGCTTTTAAGTATAGATTAAAAATACATTTTAGAGGGTTACAGCCTCGGGCTTAACATCCACGGACCAAGATTTTTTTACAAATGCTAGCTGAACAGTTCACGATGACCTCACGAAGAAATTGAGCAAAAATAACTTAAAATAATTAAATTTTTGAGACCCATATCTCCTGACTAATTTCACCGATTA
>QKMV01001782.1:0-14874 GCA_003287335.1 Lednia tumana
AATATTAAAATCACTTCAAAAATACCTGCTTACTCGAACCCCGGACCTTTTGCTAAATTTCTACCATCTATAAATACCATAAATAAGCAAAAGGTCCGGGGTTTGAGTCCTCAAGTAAGCAGGTATTTTTGAAGTGATTTTAATATTCTTAAAAGCAAATTTGCTCTTTGTTGTTTAATGGCAGGGTGTCAAAAGTGGTTAGTTGGTCAGTAGATTAAGCTCTTATTAAGGCCAAGTACCAGTCGGCAAGTTTGCACAGGGTCACTACTAAAGAAAAGTAATGAGTAGTGTCGCTATCCAAAGAAATTGTTCAAATTAATGCCACATTACTTTAATGTTAGTTTTCCACCAAGAGGTAGCACTTACAACAGCATTACGGAAACCGATGTGGCTTTTTCAGTTCTTACACCAGCTGGTAGCTAAGCTACCATACCCAGTATTAAATTTCCCACATATTTCTTGTGTGCAACTGCGATGGCCAACCCCTGCGGCTTGTATTGGGAAAATGGCATTCTGTGTATAATTTAAGCTCATCGTTATAAAATTGAAAATGTATGCTTTACCAAAAAAATTTCTGCTCTATGACAAAGATTACATATTTAAAGGCATTTACATGACTAGTATTAATTTGGAGAATATTAAAATCACTTCAAAAATACCTGCCTACGGTTCGAGGACTCGAACCCCGTTTGCTTACATGGCAACTGCTGTACCACTGAGCCAAGCAGGGTACTAATCTCTATCTTCGCTTTATTCCCTATCTCTATTGCTCTATCTTGCCTACCATGGCCAGCATGCCTTTTTTCCCTTGATTTGATAATATTTTGAAATATATCCAACTTTATAACTCTCACTTGCTCTCTATAGCAACAAACCGCAGAAGTAACACAAGAGTACTACCACTCATTTTTGTAAAATAAAGTAAAGTAGTCCACTTCTCTTTTTGTAATGTTCTAAGGTAAAAGGTAGTAGTATGTAGTAACACTGGTAACACTACATTTTTACTCAAGTAAGTAACGTCATTTTATGACTTATATAAGAAGTAACTTACCTAAGACTGCCAAGCAGGCACCTACAAATGGATGTTGATATCTGATGGGCACCAAGCTTAATCGGCAAGCGTAAGACACCAAGGGTTTCAAAGTAAACAGCCTTCGAGATGGGGTATGGGAGGAAAAATTACTCTAGCTATGGGTGCAAAATGTCTTAAAGACCCCTCTGGTTGGTATAGGGCGGTCCATCGAAGCTACGGGTTTCTCCATATTGTAAACCATCGGGCATTTCCAACAATAAAATTGTCCGCTCTCAGTCAGCAAGAATTTTTGACCTGATGTTATTACATTAGATTTTGTATAACATTTTTAATTCTTTGGAAGAAGTGAACTTCCTTCAGCTAGGTAGATTAGCCCTTCTTATCCTTGCTTTCCATGGTGGTACCTTTGATTAAATATAAGGTGGGAGGACTATTGATTTAATGGTATCAAAACATTTCAAAGTCAGTAAATGTTAAACAATTTCTGAGATAAATAAGGAATCTAAAGTAAGAGTAGTGGATTGGTGGTATAAGAAAGTGCACGAACAGTTCTGCCTACACATTATTTATTTGGAATTATGCACAGTAAACACAAAGATTTTCAAATTTCCAATTGGAGGTTGTATAGATATGCTACACTTGAATAGAATGATAAAATCAGGGACTGAAACCGTTTGAAATTTGCTTTTGGCTTTTGTTCTTGCCTTGCTGTTTTTCTGCTTTCAGTTTCGTTCTTTGAAAGATTTTTGGTTTTAAAAATCAGGTTAAACTGGTTAATTCCAGTTTTCCTAGCATTTTTTCCATGCTAAGCGAGAAAACCTTCTCGCTTTCTCACTGCTAACTACGTCCGAGGATGGAACTTGAACAAAACTTTGTCTCTTTCAAATCAATTATAGCAAAAAATTGTTCAAATTTTGGAGATTTTGGCACCAAAAACTTGAAAAGTTAGGACTTTTGGTGACTTTCAGGCTACAAAAAACCCGAAATTAACCAAAACAAGCTGCCAAATATGTAACGGTTTGTTCCTGGTTTCGTTCTTTGGAAATTTAAAGCGGTTTCGGTTTCCGGTATCGTTCTTGAAAAATATCGGTTTTTTCGGATTTTCGGTTTAAGTTACAGTCACTGGATACAATTAACATACATGATTTTTTCCTATTTTTTACGTTCATTTTCAGACAACACTTGAGATTAAATTAGAGAATGGGACATATTTTAGAGCAATGCCGAAAGGTTTGAACATAATTTCTCTTGTCAGCTTTTGCCACCATCCTGTAATGATGAGTCGAGACTGGATAGTCAAGCATTTGACGGTTCAGTGGCAAAGGCAAAAGCTGATAATAAATAATGTTAAAGCACCTATAGTAATTACTAATTAGTACCGTACCGCTTCTCTCCTCAACGCACAATTCCATTCTTTTCATCTTAACTAGTCCCAGCAATTTGGCACATTAACTAAATTGATATCAAATATCAATACACTCCCATGTTCGTAAGTTTTAAACATGGGATTTGTCACACCAGTAGATAATGATTAACATTCAGCTACGTCAAAACATCAAATATTTGATTCATTCGCGTAAATTGCGATGTAATAAGCATTATATGAGACATGGTAAATGCTACACAAATATATTCCAACTGCTTTGCCCAACGTTCACAGCCAAATTCGAATGCAGTTTCAGCAAAATCATTTCAGTCTTGAGAATGAGTAATTTCCACTATCCATTTCCACCTTTGCAGTTGCACATCTTCTGTCTACTTCTCTCACCATAAGTCGACATAGGTAACGTAGAATACAGAATAGTGGAAGGTGTCAGATTTGAACATCAATATCATTTGGAAGGCTGCCGCCAGGGAGACAATAAACATTGTCCACCTAAATATTTCACTATAATAGCAAGACAGAAATTGAAAATGGAATTGAACAGATACTAAACAGCAAGGAAAGAAATAGAGGCTCTACCATAGAATAAAGGTTTGGTATTTCCTACCTAACTCTACCAACAAGCTCGTTTACAAGCCCCTTAATCCTAAAGCCGTTGACTAGCCCGAACTCGTTTAATACTGCAATTAAGCAGTTTAACACAGAATTAAACAATTAGAACACTAAAAATACAAATAGTAGGTAAGATTCTAAGTGCCAGTAAATGTTTTGTCTAGTGAGACAGTAATTGGATATGCATACTACTGAACATAGAGATAAATGTGCATTCCAATTAATTAAACTAACAGTTGAACACTGATACATTTAGAGCTGTTGGACAATTGTATGTTCTGTTTCGTAATGGTAAATAATGCTGTGTTTACTACCGAAAATAATTATGTACCTATATGCTTCAAATTAGACATAGACTAAAACTTCTCTGTTTTTTGGTTACGATTTTTTCAGTTTTGGTTCTCTGGTTATGTCGTTACATGGTTCAGATACTATAAGGTAGGTACCTACTCAGATACCATATTATTATTTTTCTTATTATTGTTACTATTATGTTCATAAATATGTTTTAATTAAATAAATATCGAAATAAAAAATAGCATTTTGGACATCAGATAGCTTTTTAAATTACTGCGTTACTTGCGTAACTGGGATGAACTGTTTTTTGTTGGTTCGTTTCATCATTGTACGCAGAAATATTGGCTAGGCGCCCATAGTAGATACGAAGACTATGGATTATAGTTAAAAATAATAGTTCCCTACTGGTTTCATTGTTAGTTTTTTCCTGTTTCCTGTTATAGTTTTCATAAAGTCCCTGATTTTTTCGGCGAAATATTCCACGTGGAAAATTTGTGGAAAAATCAAAGTTCCCCTACTGAAATTTTGGTTTGTGCAATTCTCCTTGTAATATGCCATGGGTTCAAGAAACTCCAGTAATTACCTCTTGTACCCATTCTAAATGCAGTTAAAATACTTTCAATTTTGATAAAGGCCTCTGCTCTAGGTAGTTTTTCTTTAGTTCAAGCTTTTCTAAACATACATAATCAGTTCAGTCAATGTACCAAAAAAAACGCATTTTAGCCAATTCTATTTAAAAAAATATTCTACGGCCAATATTATGTTTATGTTAATTTATTGTCTTAAAATAATTTGCAGACCTTGTGGACAGTGCAATGTTTGATTAGCGGTGGACTGTGGCAGTTTAAGTTGTCCCCTGGAGTAAGCGGTTTTCGGCGATTGTAATAAAGATGCACTTTCAAACGGACTTTTGATCAATACCCTGGGTGCCCGTAGCAAGTTATATTATCCTCCATGGCCTAATGAATCAGTTGCTTCCTTAACACGAATCGCATAAGTTAATTCAAGCGGTGAAGCGTCTTAAAGTTAATTTTTTTGTAGGTGTACAAAGGCCAGACGGAATGTCCAAAGAGCTGACATTTGTGTGAATGCTGGCCCTATACTAAGCTAGATAGGGATAGAGTTTGAGCCCCATTGCCTAAGAAGTTTTTCTTAAAAACTGTTTCAAATTGCAAAAAACCCTTAAGATTAACATGAGGAAGTTTTAATAATATAAACTGTTTAATAGCTACTACTGAACAAAGCCTCTTCTATAAGTGGTGAATTTGATCAAATCAAAATTACTGTGGTTTTTTTTAAATTGTATATACCAAAATATTTGTCATGCTGAAAAAATCGCCGCCAGCTCAGTCAGCTAAGAAAATTAAAACCTTCCGTGTGTCGCGTAAAATGAGCTCACAGCAACTTTTTTGTCATGACAACTGGCTCTTAGAAAACAATGGTATTTCCTTCTGATTTTTTAAAGTAAAAACGATGTGTGAGAAAAAATGGTACGTAATGTAGTTTGAAAAATGTATTTTTTATGGTGAGAAAAATGCCAAAAATTTCAAATGACTCGCCGATTGAACATTAGTCAATTCTCGGCTGTGGTTTTTCACATTGGTGAAGCCTGCTTATTATTTACCAGTTTTATGGCTGAAGTCTAAACTCTACTGATACAATCTATATAGTTAATGGTTATTTGTAGGTAGGTACCTACTTCATGATCAGTGGCAGTGGGCTTGCAACTGACAGTCAGGAATTTTGTTCTTTGGTTTTGATCTCACTGCATCTGAGCTAACTGATCAGGTGTGTAGGGATATCATGCTGCTACTATTCGCACCCATAATATATAACACTCATAATGCTAAGCTACTAATGCTGCTGATATCCCTGTTACTTTCCATCACATTTTTCCCTTTACAAATACTCATTGCTGATCTGACCATACGATCTAACATTAACTTTTTTTTTGTAAGTATTTACATTATTTTACTGTATGTTATAATAGTATTTACCTACATGAAGACAGAAATATGATAGCACAAAACATAAATGCTAGTTTTTATGAGATAACCTCAAATCAAAGCCTTCTAATTGCTTCTAGCCATTCCATGTGCTCGTAGGCTGTAAAGTAATCCTCCCGGCAACGAAGATAAAAAAGAAACTTAATCCAGAACAAATTGCTAGAGAATTGATTATAATTCAGAATAAGTCGCCAATCACTCTGATATACTGTCTAGTGAACAAATCCAATTGGAAATGGTCTACAATTGCCCAAAATTCAAAATACGTTCATTTGTAATTTTTCTAAGCACGGTCTCACTTAAATATATTAAAACCTAAACAAAACTGCATACATCAGTCAGAAACAATCTCCAATATTTTGAAATCGAAATCCCCCCTATAATAAATTTATAGTGTCGTTGTTTGTCCTCATATTTTCATCAAGAAATTATGTTCTCTGTATGTTTCCACTTACTAATCGGGCTAGATTTTGAAAATTTTTATTCGTGACAAATATTTTCCAGCTTGCTGCAACGTCAGAGTCTCAACCCCGTTTGACCAAAAATGGTCACTTTTTGGGAAGGTTTTTGGTCAAATTATGTTTTTTTTTCTTACAGTCATGATGGAAGTTGAACGTTCAGACACATTTACGTCCAGTTCAGAAAAGTATGAATGACCGTGGTGTAGGGCGCCGGCGGAGGAATTCAAAATTTTCTGAAATTTTAGGTGTCTTGATATGGTTTTTGTTTAGTACTAATTCTTGCAATGCAGAACACATTCCGATGATAAAGTTGGAAAAAAGTCATTTGTGGAAATTTTTAAAGAAACTCCCATAAAAAGCGAGATCTCTGGGGCACCCGAAACCTGGTCCGACCCATCGGGTAAATGAAATAAATAAATAAAATAAAAATCAGGTTTGCACTGCTCATGAGAGCTAAGCCTACACCAGAGCCAAGCCCAAGTGTCAAGGCAAAGTCCAAATGTTTGAGGATCTAAGCCAATTGGGTGGAAGGATTATCCGACCCATCATAGAAAATAATGGTTGATTCAACACAAATTACTTTTCCGCTGCTTATGAGAGCTAATCGTAATGTGAACACACAGCCCAAGTTTTAAGGCAAAGCCCATATGGTGGAACCATGCGAGGCAAAATTCCCAATTAAAAACATGAAATCCAAATTTGAGAGGCGCCCCAAATTAAAAGTTGAAGCCCAGAATTTATAGCCTCAAGGTGGAAGGTGATAAAAAAAAATTGTGGTACAGCCAAAATTTTGCAGGGAAGCCGAAGTTACGTGGCGAAGCCAACATTTCGTGGCAAAGCCAGCATATACTTCCGTCAGTCGGGGGGCAGATGGTATGCTGGTTTTGAGTATTGTTTTAGTACCAAACTCGATGGAATTTGAATACTTTAAGGTATACGGACCTCATGCCGAAACTACGAATGATAGCAAATTCTAACTTTCACGAAAGCGTCGTGGAAAGATCAAGCTATGTTGCGTTAAACAGTTTCCTACCCAGTAATTAATTTAGCCGAGGTTAATTTTAAAAATTTGAGGAATGAGCCCTGCTGTTATAGAGGCTAGCCCACAACAAATTGCAGCAAAGCGTTTTCTTTTTGGATTCCACTCAGAGAATCAACTGAATAAATAATATAATCAAAATCAGACCGAATCCTTTGGTTATTTTTTGAAAGAATCAGGGTCACAAACGTTAATAATTTTAGTTTATGGTACATTAGTTCATGAGATTGCAAAATAGATCCGGAAACTGCAATTTAAATACAAAAACCAACTCATTTCGAGGTACCCCCGGCATTCTTATAGCATGGCTGACTGATGAAATAAAGTCCGATTACGCTCAAAATCGCAGAAGAGAGGGTGCGGCAAGAAGCAAAAATAAAATTGGGTATCGGGGGGACTGCCTCTACCACTTGCCTGCCCGTAACTCAAATATTCCGATGAGGTCATCAAGCAAAACAACTTAAGTTCAGGTATTTGCTTTGATTATACAGGCATTTTCCCACAAGGTTGTTGTTAAATTTCAATCTGAAAGCCAAACCGCCTGACCGTATAGGTAATCACGGAGCTGATAAAGTGATGGTATCCTGATTCCTAAACAGCGCTCTAAAGCCATTGTATTGATTGAATGAGCATTGATTGAACGGAGTAGTACCTTTTTGGAAATGACAAATGACAATGACAAAAAAATGACAGCGATATCGGACTTATTTTCCTTATAATTGGCAACCCGCGGAGTGGTGTAGGTGTTCAAAGGAATTGGTACTATTTTGGGTTTCAAAACAGAAATTCACTGCCAGGCTGTCAGTAGATTATTGAGTAAACTGGAAGTGGAACAGTCGGTCAATGCAAGGCAGAAAGTAAGTGGAAAATAATGTTATTATTGAAAATTACATTTTTGTGCTTATCATTTGATGCTAGTAACCATGCGTTCATTTTACTGTCAAAAGGCTTGTAGAAGTTGTATATACTAGAAAACTGTTGAAATAAACGGTCAGCTATAGAAATACTGCATTGCCGATGCTTACTCTCCCGTTGCAGAAGAAAAGGACACATTTTGTAATGGGTCTTCAGGGTTTGACTGTAGTGACCTTAGGACACTGACTGAAGACACCACAGTAGGATGGTATGTATTTCACTTGAAAAGTGTCGCACATTTTCTTTAGGACTTTAGGACACTGACTGAAGACACCACAGTAGGAT
This sequence comes from Lednia tumana, assembly GCA_003287335.1. Lineage (NCBI taxonomy): Eukaryota > Metazoa > Arthropoda > Insecta > Plecoptera > Nemouridae > Lednia > Lednia tumana. The sequence continues at coordinate 8,033 of QKMV01001782.1, forward strand.
GGTAGGTATTTCACTTGAAAAGTGTCGCACATTTTCGATTTAAGCGTCCATTTCGATTTTCGGTGATCCGGTTTCATTTTGTTTCAAATCGTGATTTTAGAACTGTGCTACAAGACTATTGAGACCTCTTAGGATAACATTTTTATGACCCTGAGTTTTTTCAAAAGCTGGACGAATAATTTGGCTGGTTTTGAGAATGCTATCAGCGCATTTTGGAAGTGTAATCCATAATACAACGCTTTTTGCTACATGCCGAGGAGTGGTCTCTATCGGCAAAGCTGATTCCACGTTATTACATTTTTGAGACTCATATCTCCTGACTAATTTCAGCACTATAGTTAAAAAAAAACTGTTAATAACTGGGTTAAACTGCTGAAAACTTAACTGAAATTAAACTGCCAACGTTTCGCTAACTATGCTGAAAGCTTCATCGGGGCAAGTCTGGCAGTCTGGCAAGTCTGATTCCACGTATTTGAATAAAACTAAAAGTTTATTTTGGCTCAATTAATTAACCAATAACAGACTTAAATTTATGGTGCAATGCCTTGATCTTTTCCCACAGCACTTTCGTGAAAGGTACAATTTGCTATATCATTCATAGTTTCGGCGTGATAGGCGTTTGTGTAAAAGTATGCAAATACCATCTTCAAAATTTCGATCTTCAACAAATTGGGATTTTTTCTGACGTAAATATACATAGTTTTCTTCTAGTTTAATTTAATACTTTAAGGAACGACGTTTTTGAAAAGAATACAACTTCATTTTGACTAACTAGCCATTGTAGGCGCTTTCCCATCGAATGTTGTCACTTAACTCTTTTTCTCAGCGTGATAAGCTAAGTTTCCTGAACAACTTCCATAGAAAAAAGCATACTTGCAAATCTTTCAATTTGTTCCGGGTCAAATGCTTTGGTGCCTGGACTTTCATGGCGCATGTTATGGGTCTCTAATAAAAAATGGCATTTTATGTAATAAGTGATCCCCAAAAAGTCACTGCATGGCCTCTATCCTATTCTATATGAGTAATATATTTTTTTAAACTACCAATAGATTATGTATCAATTTTGCGATTTTTTTTGTGACATTTTTGTGGAATCCTGTCGTAGTATCGTCGCGAACGAGGTCCAACATTTTATTTAAACAACAATAACAACAACGAAGACGACGACGACGATGACGACGGCGACGACGCCGAAGACGACGACGACGGCGACAACAACAGCAACAACAACAAAATGACGACGACGACGATGATGACGATCAACATGGTTGATAATTATGTCCTACAGTGACAGCGTTAGGGGTGAAATATATGGATGATGGTGACATAAGTTATGTTAATGATTCTGAAGATTGTTGACATTACTGGGTTGCAGGGAACGTCAACTACCTAATGACCTAATGCTCGGTGCCTGGGTGCAGTAAGAGAAAAGATCGCCCACTAATACAGTACATTTGGTTGTACGTATCCCGCATATTTTCTTTCGCAGTTTCAACTCAGTATTTTTATTTGGTACGACTTGATGGCAGTGGTAGTGAATGATTGGTATTGAGTGTCATCAGAACTGTGATGCCCAGTTACGTCACCAGGGGCGGGGGCGCGGGCATGGGGGCATCGTGGCCACTATGAATTTACCTTGCTCTCGCGAGTCGTTCTTCCCCATGCCCACATTTTAGGAGAAACCTTGGGGGACATTTAAGCCTATGTGATATGTGATAGAGCACATCGAAAGTAGACAACAATTTTCAGAAAATTGTTAAAACATTTAGATTGATTGTGACTTATTTTCATGATATTTTAATTTCGGGATTATTCATATGAAAGGACGGGCTAGATAAGGTTGGCATGACTGAATGAAAAGGAGGGATGTGACTTGTGCCCTAGGCGATCGCCACGAGCCTATAGCGTGTTTTCCTTGCGATCGGGAGACCTCGTGTTCGATCCCAGCGGCTGGCTATGATAGTTGTGGTTTTGCGTGATTTCCGACAACCATCCCAGGCAAATTCTAAGATATATCTTGCACTATAATGGCACATCTGTCTTGCAACCCGCTCCCTTTCGAGATCCCGACCCTTCCAGTCAAGCTGCTACAGCTTTGGAGTTCGTTTGATCTTCCCGGAAAAAATAACGTAGAAGCGTTTGAATTGCTATATCAGGCAAGAAAGGTATGAAACGCCTAGATCCCAATGGATTGACCAACAAAGTATGTAGCAAAACGCGCTAAAGACTGGCAGAAAAAAAGAAAGAAAATGGTCTGTAGACAAAATGGAAGGAAGAAGTAGAAGCGAAAGAAACCCTATCTAGTGTAGAGTGATCATGGAGGAATAGACGTGTACGTGAAAGAATGGCAATGGCAAACCATTCCATACGTAAGTAGCTCTTGTATTTTCTCACAACCTGCAGGGCAGGGCACGGTAGCTTTTAGTATGTATGAATGTGTTCCCGAATTAACAAGATAATTTACTAATATATTGGAGGAATTTCAAATACCAGGTGCCCGGTTCGAGTTTTGGGAAACATGATATCGCCAACATTTTCACTCAAGACCGCTCCCGAACTAATATTTCAAGTTTTCTGTAACCAAAGGCTCTAAGCAAATGTTTCAAGGCTGCAACCAAATAAAATAATATTTTCATGTAGGCTTGAATGCATGATGGTAGTCTAAAATTACCCTCCAAAAAATATTATGGAAATTATATTCATTAATAGAAATTATCGAAAATTTCGCTCAGCGCGTGTGGTGACTCGATCGAGGCGATAACATCAGAGGAATATGCGTCAAATACGATACGTCCCTTACGTACCTGACAGGCAAAATAAACTATACCTCTTACAGCGCTAGTTTTTTCTTGTATGAAGGAAAGATGAATGAACATGTCATAAATTTTCAATACTTTTGGACCTATATTACTCCTATTTGCTCCGGGTCGAAAAATGGGAGATTTCGGCTAGAGATTTCGACTTGACCATTTTTCCTCCGGCTTGTATGGCAGAAAAATATTTTTGTTGTGTCTCTAAATTCCTAACTACCGACCAGCTAGAAGTGACATTTTTTTGGTTTTCGAATTTCGAAGTTAAAGCCCCTTTAAAATACATTGCCCGCCAAATGATATCTTGCCCGTCGCCTGCCCCCTACATATTATTTTTCCTAGTGACTTCAGGCTACCATTGCCGCGTTCAGTGGAAAGATGTACGCAAATTACGTATGAATTAACAGGCTGTTTCCTCCACCATTTTACTGTCATTCGCCATTAAGTTCTCGTTTGTCTTTACTTCGAGGTCTTCTACGGCGTGAATGTCGATAGCGACATGGCGAACCTGCTCTGATATGACAGCATTGGTACTCGAAGTTGTAGTAGATCCTCTAGCATGACTAATAACGCCTTGGCGTTGGTAACGGCGCGTGCTGGTTGTTTGAGTGGTACCTCTGTCCCGTGATTGATTGGAAAAAAGTAACGACGATCGGCGTTCGACGCATCCCATTCTCTCTAGTTGGCGACGCAAAGAGCCGAGGAAATTCTTAGACATGATCGAATAAATGCAAGGGTTGATGCATGCGTGTACGAATGGCAGGAAATTTGCAATCACTCGGAGAACGTAAACCCACTTCGTGAAAGGGACGAGACCATGTTTGACAAGAAGCTGCATCACAATTTTCGGACCCCAGCAGAAAATAAATAGCACGACCACGATAATGAGCATCTTTATCACCTGTAACAAAATAATGTGTTTGCTTTCCACTACTATGTGCCCTGCTAAAGCCCTGCTAAATAAACTGATTTGTTTATTATTACAGGGATAGCCACAGTGGCGTGATGAACTCTGCAACTGGTTTTCTACTCTTCAAAGGAGATATCACGCGAGCTCAATAAATGAGCTGTCAGTCACAAAGGGATATTGGTGTGAGAGGCTATAATGGCAAGTGTAAGGGTTGTCATTCCTTGAAACTTGAAAGGTTTAGAGAATATTTATTTTGTTTTTGAACTGTTACTAAAAATTTGGTTGACAAACTATTTCCAGTTCTTTAAACATGAGTATGATATTTTATTCGCTCACATAGTCCCTCACACCATTATCCTCCATCCCCCACCCCCTCACTTGACTGACAGCTTGTTCATGGAGCTCGAAACCTTTGACGAGCAGAAAAGCCGCCGCTAAACACTGTAGAGGACAGCGGCTTGGAGCGGCCCGTTGTTTGGGTGGGCGGGGAGGGGGTGGTAAAAATTATGTATTACCCATAAATACTCACGCTCGAGTTCTAAGTAAAATTAAAATTATTCAGTGCAAAACTTACGAGAAACTAGAAATTGTGAACAGCTATTGTAAATATTGATAACCTGCGAAATTGGAGCCGGTTGTTTGAAACCTAAATTGTGCGAGCTTCAGGAATTCGGACCCCGTAGCTTAGAAGCTGCATGGGCAAATTAGTGAACATCGAACCTCTAATTGGGCTTGCTAACATGTATAACCTCTTAAAAGAATGGTCCTGGACAGCTTACGACTATGATGAAATTAAATTAAGGTAAAATTAACTTGTGGAGGGATGAATGGGGGGGGGGGGGCTGAACCCATAAAAATGCCACTGTATACTTAGAAACTGTAGACAAATCACTAGAATATAACACGAGAATACTCAAAACAAATCAATTATGCGATTGGTTTAAAAATAAAAATTGCTCTACCTGCTTCCTGGCTCGCTTCACGTCGTCGCATTTTTTATTTGCAATCGCCGAACCACTCGTCTTAGCTTCATTAGCAATAACAACTTTTGCTACTTCTTTCACGGCCGCTATAATTTCACCGGACGAACTGGAACCGGCCACCTCGACGGGATTCGGCTCAGTTGTCGGTGCCGATTTTTGCCCGGCGCTGTTCGGATCGTCTAATTGTGCTCCTCCACATTGTATCGCGTTCTTCGTAGCTTCATCAGCAGAAATTGGACCTGGCACGCCAGTGGTTAGCGGCTCAGTTTTCTTTGGAACTCGTCTCTTGGCACTCGGCGAGTATTTTGCCTTCACGCGACGGCCAGCCTTGCTTTTCCTTGCGCCCGAGCTGAAATTTGAAACGCTTATACAGCCACGACTCATTGATTCTAAGTAACACCGTCTATCCGACCTCAGCTTGAAGCCAGACGAACAGGTCTGGGTTGGCCATGACTTATGTCCTATTCGTAGTTCATTCACGAGAAGTACCTGTTTGCTTGATAACGTTGTTATAATTATTCTTAGTGTTGTCATTGCCAGTTGTGATCTCAGCCATTCCTCACTCAAGGGATGGAAAAAGTTTGCATGACTGCTTTTTGACTTCAGGCGAACTGAAGCAGAGTTGGGATTAATTTTTTGAAATAAAGTATGGAGGTATAGGCGAGAATTTTCCTTGACAATGCAGTATATAAGGCAGTGGTGTGCAATCTTTAATCTCCAAGAGCCAAATATGAAACTCAAAATTCTCCATGGGTCAACATTTTTGAAGTAGGACGGTACGTTTAGGCAGGGCGAAATTTGATCTCTGCTACACGAAAGCAGCTTTCTGTGAGGATGTTCTGTTACCTTTTATTTAACAATTTTAATTTTGAAATATTTCTGATAATGCATACTGTAGTAATCGGTAACTATTATGCCGAAATGTCACTTTATTTCAGCGCTACAGGGATATTTCTTTTAGATTGATGTTCATCATTACCTACTTGTAGAATTTGCTGTGATTTTCAAATACTTTTGTAACTTGTCAACACTAGAAAAAGCACTGCTACTGCATGCGATTTTTAATCCAGACAACTGGTGTTTGAAAAAGCAATTGTTATTAATTGAAAAACGCTTTTCGGATTAAATCGCTTGCAATCTGCAGACACATCCAGTGTACTCAGTAACATTTAAGATATTCGACGTTCATCGGTGATTGCGTTTTCTGATATGTATTATATTCGCACTATCAGTTCTGAGTGAGGTGTCACTATTTTGCAGTTTTTTTCTCGTAGACAAAAATTATGTCGTCTACTAATTGCCTCCATGCTTGCACCTCAGTCTTATAAAATGCACTCTGTACTTGTTAATCATATTCATGACTAAAAAGTTATCGAACAAATTAAATGTTATGCCTAAAACTGACTACTTCTGACAATAGACACGTACATCGGAGTGTAATCACAATTGAATAGTGGGGATACATCCGTTTAGGTTTGGTGCCATAGGTGACACAAACGCAATTAAAAACGAAATAACAGGCAGCTGCTTCAGTCAATAAGTTCACTTCCGGCAAGCGTATCTAAGACGAGCACGAGGCTAACATAATAAAATCTCCCTGTTTCTTGCGAATGCAAGGGCACATAAAATTCGCCACACAAAGCCACAATTAGGACGCTGCTCATGGGAGAGCTATATGACGTCAACGTTTAAATACCATAGCTATATAATCAATCATAACTGCGTTCCTGATTCCGATTAAAATACACACTTTTAGTAATACACGCATGGGCAAGATGAGTGCACAAGGGTTGGGCTGGTCACGTTTTCAAGTATAGTTTACTAAATGTACAAGAAGTCGTTAATTAGCGTACAAATTTGCACCGATACTTGAAGCGTAACAAATGAAATAGTTAACGAAATCGCAGCTGATTGCGCAGTGCACACCCTGCCTGACATGAGTGACTTGACACATGGCACCCATGACACGTACCTATCGCAAATCCCAATCAATCTCTCTCTTAGTCCTTTCCGTCGTGGTGCAACGTACAAGCCTTGTTGACACAAAACCAACCCTCGGTCCTCAATTCTCATTCTATCAAATATTTCAGCGGAAATATGATAGCGCATTTTCATTGGCGTTTATGGGTATACATATAT
>QKMV01001783.1:0-14873 GCA_003287335.1 Lednia tumana
GGGGGGGATCTAGAGTGCACAGTCTAGTATAAAAACGGAGTCTGGAGGCCCAGTCTCATAAATAAATTAATATCAATGCCATTTAAAACCTAATCTAAATGTTTCAGCCAATACTAGGACAACTTTGTCAACTGAAAGTTATAGTTGTTCCACGTGTGTATAAGGTTTCAAACTGATTTCAGCATACGAATTAATCATATTAAAGCCAGAGGTCCAGGGTTCGAGTTCTCGCGTAGGCACTAGCCAGGTATTTCTGAAGCGATGTTATTAAAAAACCGCTCTCGCACTCGAATATTCCTTGAAAGTTAAACCTCTGCTGTCAAGCACCATCGTGCTACTGTACTGTCGCTCAGCGACGCGAGCGAAAATAGAGCTGGCTTCAAGCGGGCTTGCCGGCTGTTTTCGTTCAAAAATTAAAATAATTCGTAGAAGCCTGTAGAAAGAAATTATGTCCTAACCGCCCTCAGTGTGATTGTTACGTCTTTCTTTGTCCTCATGTCTATTTGTCTCATTTTGAATGGTATTTGGTGTCATTAATTGCATTGATTACTGATTAGCGATGATAATTGCTTTGAGACGGCAAGGCAACGCAACGATGGACGATGCAACGCCATAGCTCACTCACTCTACCTGGTCTGTCTCTGTCTCTGTCTCGTCGCTACTCTTCTAACCAATGTACGAAAAAAGAGCTGCTAAAAAATCAGCCCCGGCTGGAGGCTCTAAGCGCGCGTATGAGTCGATTTATGCTGGGCGCGGCAACTTTCGTTTTTCTTACGAGAACCCGGAAAAGTGCTAAAAACGAGCTAGCCCCCATCCACGATAAGCTCGCTGCGTGAAAAAGAGAGCAATAAGCGCGCTTGGATGGCGTGAGGTCGATTTACATAGGAATTTGAAGTACCGTATTTTGAATAATAGTGCGTACTAATTAATGAAAAGTAAAGGAATAAGGAATGAAATACATTAATAAAATTCCAAGTAAAAATGAAAACAAAAATGAGCTCAGAATATATCCGGGATATGCGCCCCATTACCCCAATGCACGAGCCGTCACTGCCTGCACTTCGTTTATAGCATCGGCTCATTTTTTTAGGTCGGATTCCAAGTGATTTTTTTAAATATTCATAATTTCCCATTTACGGGCTTTTATGGCCAGTTTTCACAATTTATCAGCTCGGGGTTAAAGTGGAACTAACTTAAATGCCACAGCAAAAACCAATCAAAGGCAGCGAAATGCATTTGTTCCGTAGTGTTATCTCTTAGCTCAAGAGTAATAAAGCGACATTTTCCAACTTATTCTTGATCGGTTAAAACAAACTTGAATGCATTTACGACGTACTAAGTAAATAACCCAAACAAATTAAAAGAAAAAGAAACGCCAAACTTTGGACCACCAACTGTCAGCAAATCATACTCAAATTAACCGGACTCGGCCAAATCCGTATAACCAACAACCAACGAGCACCAAACAAAATAGCTAGAAACTTACCTCTTCTTTGAGTGTTCTCCGCCAACCCCTCGACGGACTTCTCGGCTGCTCGATCCTCACGTTGGCGACCTCTGACCGTGTCACTCTGCGGCCCACACCTCGCTCGCGCCACGACCGGGACTCGAACTGCAGGCCGACGCTGACCACGCCCACTATAGCTTGGCTACGCTCGTGGCGTCGGCTCCTCCCCTTTCTCAGCCGACGGGATTGAAACCCAGCGCCGCGGAGACCTAGGACACTCACTAGCCCCAACGTCGTTTGAACGCGAAAGAATTAAGTTTCGGGATCACCAAGTTCGACCCGACAAACGGTCGAAATAATAGGCTCGTATTTTTTCATTGTGATGATTTCGGTCTGACGAAACCATGGACACCAAATTCCGACAACTTCTCTAAAACAGCCTACCAAATAAGCTGAATAAATTCAAAATTCTCAGTGTGTAGTAGGGATCTAAATTCTCAGTAAAAATCAAAACATCGGTCAATCTTTTGCGGATAGGATCGTTCCGGAGACCTCAACCGTTCGCTGACTAGGTTCCGCTATTAGCCGGAACTAATCACCTTTCGTATTCCTTGATCGTCGTGAGTTTAGGCTTAACGCTCCCTCTCCTCGACGATGGCGATGGAAGCTTTCGCGACGACCAACCGCCGCGACTACGTATGGCCGTACCCAAAACCCGTGATCGGCGTCCCCAGCCAGCCGGCCAAGTTGACCCAGCCACGTTCGTTGTACATGCGGAAACCGGAAATAGGCAGCTGTAACTGCGACGGCCATGGCTGGAACCCGATGTTTCGTCGCTACCTCTGTCTGGCCGACAAGGAGAAGAAACTCTCCGACGAACTGTTCGTGCTCAAGACGGAGCTGACAAACATCACAGGTGACTTCCGGCGCCGGGAGGGGAGGAAGACCCGTTCTTTTTGGCTGCCGCAAGACGCCAGAACTCATAGAGCCTAAATGGATCAATAATGTATAAACCCGTTATAGTCGAGAACGGTAAAGCCACGATAGGCTTGAAATCAGGAGGTCTCATTTGGTCATTCCAGGCAAATGCTGGATTAATTCCTCCGCCGTAGGGGACAACTGCTCGTAGAGCCGAGGTTTTATCTGCTACATTTTCTAGTGATATATTTATTTAACAGCTAAGGTCCCGGTGGCTGAACCAATTACAATTGCGGTAAAGGTAAATGTTTAAGCAATCATGTGGTCATTCTGACTAAATTTTTTTCAAGGCGAATAGCAATTCAATCTCCCTGTAAAAATTTCATGAACTTTATGTGTTATCAAGACGCCTCTAGGGTGCGCATTACAATAGGATCGTTCCCCAGTTACCGTATCGTTATTTCCTAACTCACCTCCTTCTCACCCCAACGCCTCCCATGTCCAGGCGACGTCCTCGATCACCCGTGCGATGGTCACGACGCCAAGATAGAGTCGCTGTACCAGCACGACTACGTCAGGAGCGGTTTCCGCGTGCCCGACTTCACCGCCCTGACCATCGCCACCGACGCCAAGGTCGGATCGCCGATCCCGTGCAAAGAGATTGGGTTAGGCGAGGGGGCGCGTGACCCCACCAGCTTCCGGTACACGCCGATGGAGCGACCGAGCATCGACGGCACGAGGCCGATGACGCTGAAGACGACGCCGTTGACGATAGCCGTGTACTCGCAGCCATTCCCCGGTCGCAGCGAGTATCAGGACACGATTAGCCGTACGGGGCATGCAGTCGTCAAGACGTCACAGCAGTACAGGGAGCCGCTGCCGTCGTCGAGAAGGCGCTTCGGTGACCCCTGCTGCTAGTCGTGGTCGCCGTTCAAGATGTTACGTGCTTCGACGGCGAAGACCAGAGGCACACACACTTCAGTCCAGAACGATCCAATATCTCTTTACTGAAGTTTCCTGGCCATCCCGAAGATTTAGAAGCGAAGATTTAAGCTCCCGGAAGACTTTCTAGTATATCACGGTGAGCAATTTGGATAGGTATACAACTTTGGATATACTTAAGCTGTTTGTTTGGCTAGGCGCACTTTTTTGACTGGGAATAAATCATTTCGCGTGCATGTGGTGTTGGCTTTTGTTCGAGAGTTGGTGGCTCTGTTGATTCTGTCGTGAAAATGTTGACTTTACTCGACACGAACGCTGAAGGCGGCCGGTTAATAAATAATTAACTATCCGGCAGACAGTGACACGTAAATTACCGCAATCAAGCGCGACCACCGCCACATGGGACGGTCGGTGTCTCTTAGAGCGACGTCACGCTATCCGTAGGGGGCGTCGCTAGCCGACGTCACGGGTTAGCGTCGCCCAACCGGTGCCGAGCGTCGTCGCCATTGGCCGGCGTCGCGGCGACCGTCAACGGCGTCGTTTGTTTGCTCGCCGGCAAGAAGTTAGCTCGCGGAGTGTCGGTGGACGGCGGCGTCGAGGGTGCCTCTGGTCGCGACGACGAGAGCATGATGTCGCCCCACCCTCCGCCGAGCCACGAGTGGCAATCCCGGGTGCTAAGTGGTATCGAGCCGCGGCAACAATGTCCCTGTCAACGACAGCGTCGAGCCCGGCCCGGGACAAGAGGTCGGTGTCGCGACGTGACGCACTCTCGACGGCAAACACTGCAATTGGCACGCCGTCGTGAGCGAAACGAGGATGACGACGGCTTTCTTGACACAGCTCAGTTTTTATGCGACACAATTGCACCACGTCGTGGCAACGAGTAAACACGGCGAGCACCATGCAGCGGAAATCGACGACGGAACACACATGAGTCGCTTGCTGCCGCTTTCCATGGTAGACAGTGTGCGTCGGGAAATCTTGACATTTCCCCCCGCGAGGTCTAAAGACCTTTAACCGCCCCAACTCCCTGCCCCCCCCCCCCCTTCGCGACCTCTTAGCAGAGTGGTAGACGAGGTCGTCGATAAACACACCGCTCTACACGACATGCCCATTACCCGCGGGGTCGGGGGGTGGAGTGCATCTGTGCTGGTCGCACGCCCGTCTGGGGTGGCCCACTTAAGAAAAACCACCCTTAAATGCCGATTGATAGATTGGTGACGGGGGGAGGGAGGTGTGAAGGCGTCGAGAGGATTAACCAACCCGGCGCCTCCACCAGATTGTCAATAGTCACATTAACCGCTGGTGTTGACACTCATGAAAGCCGTGTTTTTTTAAACAATTTGGAATCTCGGTCTGAGGTGAAATTCAAGAAGGCCTTGTCAACAATGCAAACTGAAAATGTTTTGTTCCTAAGGATATTCTTTGTTTTGTTCTTTAGTAAAATTTTTATGTTCCGTTCTTGATTGACCGTTGCCGGTGAAAAGTAATCCCTGCAGGCTTTTTGGCATCGTGGTCTGAGGGCGGCGATGACGACCACCGAGACGAAGGTGCTGGCAGACGTGCTAGGCGCGCTGCGCGCGATAAATAACCCCGACGGAGAATGCATCGACGTGATACTCTTCTACGTGACTCGCTGTCTTGAGGCGCCACCCAGCTCTGTGAGTAGAAAGATCGTTAGCGATGTCGTGCAAGCAGCCGTCGAATCCAATGTGCTGGTAAAAGTCGACAGCAGGTACCTAATCTCGCCGGAGGTACTGGCCAAAGAGCAGCAGGAGGCCCAAAGGCTGACTTCGCAGTCCATCGCGAGGCCGAAAACTCGGGCCGTGAGTTTATCACGCAACTCCACCACGAAACGAAGGCGCACTATAAAAACCAGAGGCTGCTGCTCCCAGGTGATGCCAATGATTTGCGATGATTGCCGCCGAGGTCCGAACCGAAGAGCGGTCGGAGCGCCAACCAAGAGAGCGACCGCGAAAAAGCGAAAAGCCAGGTCCCCAACGCCTTTGCCAACCAAGAGAGTAAAGTTGGCGACCGACAAGCGCAGGGCCGTGAACCAAAACTACGACGACGACGACGATGACGACGGCGACGACGACGATGACGACGGCGACGACGACGATGATGATCGCTCGTCGTCAAGCGAGGAATCGACCGACGATGCACGGAGTTATTGGCGCTCGTCGACGGGTTCTTACCACACTTCATCCATGACCATCCCGAAGCACCGATGGCACATCGAAGACGAGGAAAACGACATTCGAGCGCTCCTGACCACCGTCTCGGGGCAGCTGAAACAAGTTATTGAGCATTGTAGATTGTGCCTACCTCGCCAATCCCTCGACTGCATGATGTATGGTGCCGGCGGTCACCACGACGGGCCGTTCCGTCGGGACTTCGAAGACCTGCCACCAGAGGCGTTTACTTGCTTCAATCACACTAGCAACAGCGAGATGGATGTCGATCCACAGATACGTAACTTTGAGGTCGATAGTGACATTCCCGTCGAATTTTTTTTCGAGACGGCACGTAAGAATCGCGTGGGTGGAGTCTCTGGCGAATCGGGTGAGGCTGTAAATATAGACCCGAACTTCGGCGAAGTGAAGCAGGACCATTTGGACTGCATGGAAGAGCAGGACGCCGACGCAGAAGCGATGACTGTGGCCCAGAGCGACTCGAGAAGCGAGCGTAAGGCGCAGTTGAAGCAAGAAGTTGAAGCGGTCGTCCAGGGCTTACTTAAAAGCGTGATGTACGACGAGGATGGAGAGAATGATAGTTTCCAGGACCACGGCGAAGAAGCTCACTGTCATGATGACAAGATAAAATGCCAGGTGGATATGAAAATTAACTCTGAGGACTCAGGGTTCTCCCTGCCAAGCTGTCCAATAGGCGCGAGGAGTCTATCCATGGCCAATCTCTTGTCAGTTGATTATATAAACGTGGACGCCGTCTCTGCAGCTCCGCCCACAGTGTCAACATTCGAAAGAAGCAAGTCGACGTCGAGCCTGAGCTACGGTAGGCTGGAGCTGACGCCCACCGCCACCAATGAGTCCGGAAACCGCTGAGACAGGCTCTGTCCTTTACTCCTTCCTCAATCAGCAGAAGCTGCAAGTGCCATCGGGTCGCTGCTTCTCTTCGTCTTAATGCTGATGGTCGCCTTGATTCTAAAATGCTAAATTCTCGTTTGTAAAGGACAGACAAGCCACAACCTTGTTTTTTGATAACCATTTATTTCTGAATAAAATGTTCATGTACAACAACTTATAAGATCCGTTGGCTTCGTAGGAATGTTTCGTCGGTGAGTCTACAGAGTGAATAATCACCGTGTTTGAGCAAGGACAACCAGAAAACAAAAGATATAAAAATATGAAAGAGGATATGAGGTTCTGGTGGGCAGTGGCGAGCTTCGCAGAAATCTTTGGCGCGTGGCAGTTATCTCTCGTGTCTTTGGCAGGCTAGTCTGTCCGAACGAGGTCCCATTGATTGAGATCCGGGTTTGAGCACAGTTCCATGGTGACCATGGCGTTTACGGTCGCTCGCTCCACGCTCAGGCATGTGCCCGTTGCCATATTGTATACAGCCGACATTTTCTGCAAAGTAACGGGTTCAGAGGTTTTTATTTCACCATTCTTTTCCTCATATCGAAGCTATTTTTGTTTACTTAAGAGTCGTGCATGACTAATGGTGTATTCATGTGAGGTTCACTTCTGGACACAGAAAATTGTCCACTGGAAATATTTACAAGTCCTAAGGAAGGTTTGTTTGAAAATAATGAAGGTAAGCTGGCTACAAACCATCCTGTATGCCATGTGCTTTGTGGGCCTATACCTCAACAAGATAAACCAGTTTTCCTTATCAGTTGATGCCTGCCCTGGTAAATGAGGATATACCACGCTCACGAATATGCTGTCTCACAAGTTTTACACACCATTTTAGCGCACCCCCACTGACCTATAACTCCTAATTTTGGAGATGCAGAAATAATACGAAAACTTCCGGCGTCTTCTCTTTACAACAAACATGTTTAGGTATGTCATCACTATTCCAGTTTTTTGGAAAAAGTTTTCCAAAAGGTTTCCAGGGTGAGATTTAATTTACTCTTTTTTCAATTACTTCTGTTATCTGTGAATCAAGCTAATGGTTTGTTCCGAGATCCGACCTTTTTGATGGCTGTAGATTACCTCGTTCTGGCGGGTCGGATATAAAACAAGTAGTACAGGAGATTAGATGAATAATGACGCCGGTTATTATACGATGCAGCGGGGGAAAATCAAAGGATTGTCATTTTGGTTATTTTAGAATCGAAGTTTATGCCTAGATTATCCAATAGAAGGTAAATGTTTTTCAACTATTACTACCAATAGTAAATAATTAGTGTAGTTACAGCAAGGGTCTTAGGACGACTAGAAGGAACGAAATCGCGCTGTGAAAATGAACTTTTCTGCGAATATTGAATGCTTAATGGAACAGACCTGTGAGGACAGCTTACGTTTTTGAATCATTAACATTTTTTAATGATTTAGGGATTCTTTAGGAAATAACGGAATTTTCCTCTCGGGAATGGCTGCATGGGAAATAAGAACATCCAGTTATATTGCTTTGCCAGTATGGTTCTGCTGCCATCGTGACAAAATGTGATACGAGAGTGAACGAATATTTGCTATGCACGGTTGATATGATTTGTTAAACCCCACCGATAAGAAAATTGGTTTTCTATCATTAGGTAGCCTCCCTAAGCATGTGGTTTTCTAAGCCAAGTGCTCAGCCTCTACCTGGCTTACCTATACTGATTTCAAACAAACCTTCATTGGGACTTGTATACATTTCAATGGGACGGTTTTCTATGTCTAGAAGTGTACATAGCTGAGTTACAAAACATATGACTAGTAATTCTGCTGTCTGCTATCCTACATTTATTTCAGACTATGTTATCCTGAAAGTAACTTGGTGACCAAGAATCGAGCTTGTATTCGGATTGACACTGTGGGAACTGCTAGACTAGAGGCGCTTGCACGATACTGTTCAGCATTGAAGGGTGCACTCCAAGAGGCAGCTTACCTCCTCGCGATGTCGCCACTCCTGGTTCCCGCCTGACTCATGGCACTTCCCGAGCTTAGGGTATTTGTCGCTCGAGTCAAGGCACAGCAGCTGGGCCAGCACCAGCTCATGTTTGTCAGTCTCGTACCACATCTGCCAATAAGATAGCGTCAGCGAGGCAAGCAGGCGACACAGAAAAAACTTACATCAATGTGTTCAAAGTGCAAATATTGAAAAGTCCATAACTCATTTCAGAGAGCTTTGGGTGCTTTAATTGGTACGAGAATGTGAACAATATGGAAATAAAGGCTTCAAAACATATGAATCATCGATGAGTTTTAAACATTGTGATTCATCGTTGGTTTGTTTCCCAGTTGTAATTTTTCTGCAAAACCGACACTGTTCTACCACTAGTTTCCCACTTCATAGCAAGGAGTCACCAGATTTTTCTAGGATGCCACAACTAATGGCAATGGCATGACTCAATTTCCTCAAACAGTGACCAGCTTCAATATATTATCAAAACATGTAAAATATTCGGTAATTAAATCCCCAATATTTAGGAATTTAGTAGCTAAACCAAACACTACATTCCTTGGTTTAGAGTGACACTGTACTCATCATCCCTGAATCCTGATAACAATGGGAGCATCACCTGATTCTTGGCCCGCACACAACTGGCCATCTTGAGAAGCGACCCCTTGGTCTTCACGTCCTTTGAGGCCGTCACGCACAGGCTGGAGTTGGACAGCCGGATCTGCAAGCAGGAAGGTGCAGAGTCATTTACCAAAACACTTCACCACCGTTCGTGTTGAGGTTGGAAGAGCGAGCAATTAGAATAAAACATCCAAAAAAATTTTTCATTCAAGGCAGAAATTAGCATGGCACTTTGCAAGGTGAAAGTTTGACGGCTTCTTTATGATCAAATCTGTCTTAATGATCAGCAATTTTACTGTGATTTCCGCACGCCACTCACAGGCAAATTCCGGGATCGCTCCAACACTTCAGAGCGTGCCACCTCCACATGAGACTGTTCTACTTATTACGAAATAACAGTGGGATTTGGCTGTCTAAGATCTCCCCAAACATAAAACAAACTTTACAGATCTTCCTACCGCTAGGTAATCAGTGCCCAGATGAACGAAGCAGGGTTATCACTTACCCTTCAAGGAAAGCTCAAAACACTCTTTACTTCACATGTTAATTCCAATGGTTATGAGCATAGGCCCGGGGGTTAAGTGATAGCCCCACTTCGTGAATTCAGGCCCAGGGGGTCCCAGATTTGATCCTGGTGGTGGTTTCTATAGTTTCCGATTTTACCATTCTACCAGGCAAATAAATGCTGCTCTAGGATTTGGCCCTTAAGACCCACCCGAAAAACCATGACAAAAACTCTGAAAGCTCGATGACCAGTAGATTGTTACCATTAGAAATCTGCTCCAAAAATGAACTTGCCGTAAAATAAATGGTTCTAATTAGCACAAAGAAGAAAACGGCAACGATCCCTCTAGAAGGCAGACTTGCCTGGAATTGACCGACGTAGTTCCTGGTGCGTGAATGCCATGGCTGGTAGGCAGGCTGGTCGACGGCAGCCCACTTGCGCTTGAGCCGTGCCTCGTCGTCGCTAGGCAACGCCAGCTCGGGGTAAACGGTGTCCAGATACCAGCGAAACGACTTGCAGCCCAGCCGCTGACGCAAGCGAACGCGTTCCGAGACGTCGCCGTAGGAGACGGAGCGAGCGTCAGGACGCTGCTTCAGGAAGTTCTCCTGCGGGACACAGCAGAACAATCACCCGGTCAATACACGATTTAATAATAATAATAACAATACACTTCATTAGACTCATGTCAATCTCCTAATATTAGCACTAGTTTTCAAAAAAACTTTTTAACAAACTGGGCTTGAATGCTGAGAAATCCACTAAAACTTTCCAAACGTTTTATAAACTATGCTGTTCCCTTCAGTGAAATTTTTAGCATTCGAGCACAGTTTGTGAAACAGTTTTTTCGAACAATTACAATAAGTAGAACAATGCACATTGTTATTGAGGCAATACAATACATTCTTAAAGTCGAGCAATATCGAATTCAGTCACCAAATATAATGTCTCATAGAAGTGATTTCAGCTTCGCCTTAAAGCGATTGTTGTTGCATGTCTATTTCAAACTTGCTGAAAGTTTGACGGTAAGCACCATTTTGTATGAGCTAGTTTGGGATTGGTGGGCTTTGGAGGTCTGGGAGGAACTCTCTGAGACATCGCTGCTCACAAGCAGGGATCGAGGCCTGACCCAGCCCAAAAATGTTCTCATATAGTTAAGAAGGGGCTGAAAGTCTGCAAAAGCTCGAACTGCTCCGAAAGTCCAGAATAACCTTAACTGGCTTGAAACAATGAGAACCAAAATTCCTTGAGGGCCAGTTTTACCACTTTCTCAGCTCCGATTTAAAGTAGGGGTTGGATTTAATACCATAGCAACAACCAATCAAAGGCAGAGAAATTCATTAGTTTCTTAGAGTTATTTCTTAGCTAACAACAGTTACAGTTGTAAAAAATTGTAAAATTGAGCCTAATAAAGATTTGACTGGTTGCCAGAATGAACAAAAAGATATTTAAGGCGAGAATTTTGGACATAGAGATTTTTTGTGCGTGGTTATCTTTGATTTTTATCAGTTTAAAGCCTGGAACCTCTGCCTGATCTAAAGCTGGAAATGTTGAATACAATTGTTAGCTTTTCTTCCATCTAGCCGACACTGTGTTTCCCCTCCCCCCTCCCCTCCCGCACACACCGAGGCATCCTCTCACCTTGAACTCATCGAGCCAAACGTGTGCGACTCTGAGAGAGTTCCGTGTCATCGTGTCCTCGCCTGAGGGCGCGCCGTAGGGGCGTCGACGACGGAAGACGTGACCCACCCGCGAGCACGGGACCAGCTCCAGCGAACCGCCGCACATCCACAGGCGGAACGACAGCTCCAGATTCTCACCGCCCCAGATGTCCATGCCAGAATCGTAGGCACCAAGTTCGGCAAAGTAGGCAGCGTCCATCGCAAATAGACCGCCCGCCATTGTTGGAGATCTGAGAGCCAATTTACGACCGTTTGCCAACATGATGTTATCATAGCATCGCTCTCAACATGGCTCTAACTAAAAAAGCTAGAGTCAATTCATGGAGCAAAGCTAGAAGAGTCTAGCTAGCATAGGTCTGCCTCTGTGTTCACTTTTATGTTAACCTAGCTGCTAGCTTTGGATTTGTGAATTCAAACTGGAAATCCTGCATAACTTTGCTGAGCATCGCTGTTACTGTTTCTTGAATTGTCCGTCTAGAGTTTAAGGGAAGCATCGGTTTTATGAGGTGTGTAATGGATAGAAATAAAGTGTAATCAAGAGTTTAATCTAACAAATTATCCAGGTAAAAAGATTGGAAGGTGTTGGTGCTCCACAAAACTTACTAATTCCACACACTCTCGAAAACACTAGCTGATTGTCTTGTATTTTTAGTTTTTATTCATGCAAATACCCAACACCATATCTTGCCAAAGCCAAACTCCTCCAGGTGGCCTCCTCTCGCAACAAAAAAGTTGACTATTCAAAAAACTGTTAGTAAATGGGTTGAACTGCTGAGAACTTCTAACAAACAAACTGCCAACGTTTCACTAACTATACTGAAAGCTTTCAAAAAAACTGTTAATTAACTGGGTTAAACTGCTGAAAACTTCTAACAAACAAACTGCCAACGTTTTGCTAACTATACTGAACGCATCTTTTGGGCAAGTTTTTCAGCAAGAAGAAGCTTTCAGTACAGTTAGCAAAACATTGGCAGTTTGTTTGTTAGAAGTTTTCAGCAGTTTAACCCAGTTAATTAACAGTTTTTTTGAAAACTAGTGCTGAAATAGACAGAAGACATGAGTCTTAAAAATTTAATACTGAAAGCTTGTTTGCGGCAGTTTGTTTTTTAGAAGTTCTCAGCAGATCAACCCATTTACTAACAGTTTTTTTGAAAACTAGTGCTGAAATTAGACAAAAGAAATGAGTTTTAAGAATTTAAGTTGAATATTCTCTATGGTGGGTTATTTTTAAGATCTAAAATCACATCGATATCATGATCATAATTTCATTTATTTTGTCCAAATCCATTATTTAAATTTTATACAGCTCAGAAGGCAGGATTTGCTGCCGTGGTTCACGAGGAAAGAAGTTGCCGCCGTTGAGAATCGGATGCGTTGGAATGGGGTGGACGGGGTTGGGCTGTGCTGCTTCTTTAAGAGGTTTGGAACTGTTTAAGACGTAGGGCAAATCTACTTTTTCCATCCCCATAGCTTCAAGAAATATCGCCAAAATCAAGAACCAATTCACATCAAGGAATCTTGAAGAGACAGAATGCTAGTTGGTTTCTTGAGATGATTTTGACATATACAGCAAGTTCCATTTTTCGTTTCGATTAGCTAGTGCTTGTTACTGAAGATATATCAAGGGAGAGAAGATTTAGGGCTAACATTGCACACCAAAAGTGGTTCTTACAATATTTTAGAAACATTGTTTCTTACATTTTCCTTTCTAATAATATGGCTATGACCATCACGCTGTCAATGTATGGATTGGAGGAATGAGTTGAGCAAAGGAAGGTGCACTTGCAAACAATCGAGTTTCTCTTACTGATTTTTGGTGATCATAAGGCCAAAATACTTATCATTTCTTCCTCCCAATTGTTAGAAATTTGTAAATCCATCTATGCATAAGGGAAAAAGTTACGTACCATTCCCTACTTTAAGTGTTTTTTAGAATCTTGGAACGGGATGGTGCCTCCACCTTTTCCTGTGCACTTTTCAATTTTTTTTTCATAAAGTATGTTTCGTTTCTCTCTAATAATTAAAAATTTGTGAAATCATCTACTTACAAGGGAGAGAGAATGTCAGGTACCATCTTGACCACTTCAAGTGTTTTTAAGAATCTTGAGGTCAGGATGGTGCCCCACATGTTCCAATCCAAATGCGGTGACCATCATGTCCTCAGCTTCAAGGTTCGAAGCCCAAACGAAAGAACATCAAGGTAACAACGAGGTGGAATGATTTCATTTTAAATGTCTAGGGGGTTGGAATTTTTTCACCCAAAATATAACTTTTTCTTCAGAAGAAATAGTTGTGTTTGTTAAGTCATTCCGATCCATGTCGGGCCTCGCAGGTTTTTAAAATTATTTTGAACGTGATGGTAGTGCACTATATTATAACCTCCAGATGCTACAATCGTCAAGTCATCAACGACCAGGCCCAAAAAGAAGGAACGTTACGCTAAAAACAACGTGGAATGAATGATTTCCATTTTATTATGGATACTAGCAGGGGTTTAAAATTCTAAAGGTCAAAATATAATTGTTTCCCTCGTAATGCAACTAGTTATGTTCGTGAAGTCATCTTTCACTGCCGGTACGGGAGAAGGGTTTGGGGTACTGTTGCATACCAATCAGTGGCGAGGCGTCAGAGAATGCAGTGCATGCCTTACCATTTCATGTCTTCCTTAAATTGAATTCAGGGAAAGTGGCTTGTCTTCACAAAAAAAAATAAACAACATCCTTTAATATTTCTTCAGTCTGTTGAGCTTTATTCTACTTCTTGAGTCTGTCAATTCAAAAAATTGTGTTACTCAGTAGCATTTGAATGCGAAGCTCGGGCTGAGAGCGAAGTTGTAGCGGACTGCGCCGCCCATGCATGAGGCGGCTCGATCAGCGTCTCTAGCCATAGTCTAGGTCTGAGGATGATGAGAAGTGGGGTAGTTAACGGGGCTGAGGGGAGGCCCGGGTTATGAGCATTTAGCATGGAGAAAAGCTGAGATCTTCAGAGCTTTATTCTACTTCTTGAGTGTGTCTGTACAACACGTGTTTCTCGGCGGGCAGTATTGTATTAGCCAATCCTGGCCCGTCAAACTCGTAGATAGTGGGGGTGGGGGGGGGGGGGGGAACCTGGAAGTCCCAATCAAATGAGCTACACTATGTCCAGCTTTTATATTCCTATCTCCCTCGCTCTTCAGCGTTTTCACCGTTTGCCTAATTCTCTCGGTTAAGCCTATTTTCCTCTTGAGTAAGCCCAGTCAATCAATGGCCCAGTCAAACGAACCAATACCTCTATGGTTTGATTTCCTGGCCGCAAAACAACCCTTCCGGTTGTGAATAAAATGTCAATGTGATCGATTTTTTTAATGTACGCTATATATCAAGATTAAAACTTTATCATGGAAAACTAGTGAGCACACAGGTGATAAAAAATTAATTTCAATCATTTTGACATGTTTTTGTCACTGCCAGTTTGGCAGTTTAGTTTCAGTTAAGTTTTCAGCAGTTTAACCCGGTTATTAACAGTTTTTTTAAAATCTATAGTGCTGAAATTAGTCAGGAGATGAGTCTCAAAAATTTAATTTTGACATGTTATTTGTAACTAAGACTTAGTACATGAAACTGTAAAGAAAGGTATTAAATTTTTGAGACTCATATCTCCTGACTAATTTCAGCACTATAGTTTTTAAAAAAACTGTTAATAACTGGGT
>QKMV01001784.1:0-14873 GCA_003287335.1 Lednia tumana
ATATATATGTTGGTAGAAGATAGTATACCTGTATACACCGCATTGTGTAATTTCGATTGATTTTGAGGTGTTTAGCGACGCACTGTATTGACAGCTGCCCCTGTATTCTATCTCATGTATTTTATCTTATGTCATCTTACGTCATCTCATGTGTTGCCACCGTTGAATCTCTGCTGTAAGTCAAAGAAAAGTGCCTTTGTTGTGGTCAAGGAAGAAAGCAGTCCAAGAAAGGTATAAATATAAACCAGGGAGACAGTGGTGGTGTTTGTAAACACAAGTTGTTGGGATGTTTTGTTTACAGCTGAGAAAATATCGTTTCGCAAGAAAGCTGATTTTTGGTTTTTTAAAGTAAAAGTCTAAGGTCTAAGTTTAAGAACAGGAGTCGTAGTGAAACCTACGAGTGACACAAAACCGTAATACATACTGCCGATTGGCGTTTGCCGTTTAGAACTCATACCAGATAATTGAAGTGCATAATTTTCTTGACATTTGTCCACTAAAAGCCACAAGCTTTGAGCCGATCTGAACTTTGTCAATTCATATACGTCATTTTGTGGCTTTCTCGCTGTTTGACTGTACTTATTGTAAACGTTGACCACTCGTGTGCAATATGCATGGTGCATAGAATTCACTTCACTCACACTTCATTCACTTCACACAATTCACTCGAGTAAGCAGGTATTTTTGAAGTGATTTTAATATTCTTAAAATTCACTTGTAGTTGTCTTGCTCTGCCCCTGGTTGCCCAAGGAAGGTTCTGGTTGGTGACTTGAGTTCCCCGACGACTGACAGCCGTGCTTATCGACCCAAGACACAAACCCTCCCTTAATTACATGGAAATTTCGCGGTAAGACCTCGAGTAGAAACGCGGTAATGCTTTGCACGAACGTCTGAATCAAATCCAGGGCACAGCAATGTAAAGATCGATATGAACACCTCATCGAAATTAACTGCAAGTTGAATCTAACTTATAATTTTGATGGCGGGCATGGGAACTCTCTCTCTCCCTCTCTCTCTCTCTATCTTTCTCTCTCTCTCTCTCTCTCTCTCTCTCTCTCTCTCTCTCTCTCTCTCTCTCTCTCTCTTGTCCAGAATAAATAATACCAACGATGAGTATTTCGATAGAAACTAAAGCTTGGATTTTAACATAATATTTCAGGCTCCGTCTCAGATCACCTTAAAATAAATTAGATTTATGTCGAGGCGGAAAATTCGTAGCAACTTTGGTCAGTGTTCATTACCCAGTTTGATTTTTTTTTAAGCTTAGGTTTTTTATTGGTTTCCTGCATACAAATTTTGTGGAGCGAACTTTTTTATGCTCTAAAATTATTATGGAAAGAGATATTTATAATTCCCAATAAAATCTGAAACTTGATCAGTGCATAACCAAATCGATATAGTTAAGCCCTGTCCTACTTTCCATGTAAAATTTTACGTGCAACTGGCTAGCTAATTAACTTTAATTCTTCTCCCCGAGTTAAATGTTGACTCAGCAATGTAAATAATAGCGCCGCGCCGACGAGTTTGAAGCGAGGGCAGTTTCATTAATTAAAGCTCAACTTTCAGTTCCAAAAATTGTTTTTAATAGAATTCAAACTATTTTTCACGAACGTGTGTCTTATGTTTATTATAATTATAGCTTGAAAATACAACAACATATTACAGCATGCAAATAAAATGAACCTTTTTCCCTGGTTAATGTATTAGCCCATTTCTTAAAGTCGATATTAATGTTATTCCTCTGTTTCAGCAAATCCTGGGGCACCTTAGCTGACGTCTAGATCTGTGACAAAGCTTCGTTGCTGTGCCGTACTTTGGTGAGTTTTACAGAAAATTCCTGTGAATATGGAACAGTTTTTAGTCATCCACCGTCTTCAAAAACAAAACATCTCGCAAAGTAGCTGCGCCAATTTGGTTAACCAATATTCGACCAAAATACGAAACTACGTATTATTTAATAGTAAGATTTGGTGAAGACAGATGATATGATTTTGAAGGAAACATTGTCCAGTCTATTCTCATCGGCGTCCATTGTTCGGGCAGGCAGAACGCGAAACGCTTCCTTATCTGCGACGTCGGCGACGCTGGGTCAATCGATCCAAGAAATCTCCCACACAACGACCACCGCCTTATTGTGGCTCGCCCCCGACGCCTCGCCGCCATCTTTATTCTTCCCCCAACCCCTCACCACCCTCCCTACCCACCCAACCCTTGCTTGGCCACCCACCGCCCGCAACAACCCCTTTCTAATTAAGGAGCTCGCATCGTTGCTCCGAGAAAATGTCGTTTGCTTCTAGTGCGAAGTACACACAAGAACAAATATAACTTGCGACAAAGGACGTAGTACAAGAGTGTGGATACACTAAAAGTGTAATCACAACATTATTATTCAAATTACTTGCGGGGTGCTCGGATTGTAAAAGGGGGGCAGTTCGAAAACGGTACGAACTGCCTGAGATATAAAATTCACTCTTTCAAATTTCCTTGTTATTTAGTTCTCCATTTCCCCAAAATTGTCTCAGATGTCTCTCTGGGATTACAACAACTTTTAAGAACTTAGATTATTTATAAAAAAATTCATGAGTCACCTTATACCTATAAAAATATAAAAATAAAAAATAAACGACGCATGGTGGTAATGTGATATATCTTAAAACCCGAAAATCATTTGTAAATCACAGCTATCACCAGCAAATTCTTTTAGTCATATGCAATACGAATAAATAAAAAAGTAAATTATACATTTCTTTGGACTCATGCTTATTTCCTAATCTTAGCACTAGATTTCAAAAAAAAAGTTTACTAAATTGGGTAAAACTGCTAGCACATCCTCTAATATATTCCCATAACTCCCATATCATTCGACTTCTCAGCAGTTTTACCCGGTTTAGTAAACAGTTTTTTTGAAAACATAGTAAATTCCTCTCATATTACCGATGTAGGTTCAGTACTATTGCGTCCAGCTAAACGCTTCCTGAATTAGAAATTATACGTTTTGTTTCAAGCTCCCCGAAGCTGAAACTCTCGGCGCTTTGCGTGAGCCTCCACAAAGATGAGTGCGTTTATAGCTTAATGACGCAGTGCGTGAAATGACGCGTAATAAATGTAAAGCTTAAAGCCAAGCTTATTCGAGCAATAGAATCTTAATAGCCGACTTTTGGGTTAACATCACAGTTAGATTAAACTGGTATTAATTTTTTACTTGATAGTTCATAACAGGCGAAACATACATAAGAGATAAATTGTGGCTATGTCTGATGTAACCCCCTCCCCCTCTTTGTAGTATAGGTTAGAAGCAAAATCTGCTATCAAACCATATGCACTATTCAAGGCCTTGCACATACCGAAACCATTTTCAACTTCATTGCCAACTTTGGCGATAAATTGCGAAAAGAGACGTTCCATTTTGCGTAGCCTACAGCCAATGTCTTATAAGCTTTCCACCCTAGACCAGGATCCCTACGCTTTGATGCACAAACCTTGAAGAATATACGTACCCAACATTTATTAAAATACATAAAAAGCATGTGTGTTTGAATCGTGTAAATGGTTTAACATTTAAATTACATTTAAAAGTATTATTTAACCATTTAAATGTGTTGTCTTCCAGGCTTGTGCAAGAAAGTGTAGTTACCCAAGGCTGTGTGTGTAAAGCTTAATAAAAGAACAGGGTAGCCTTTATGCCATCCCAAATTTCGGTGTTTAAGTTCTGAAGATAGACCCATCAACTGATTTTTTTGGAAATACGTTTAGGTGCCTGGAATCTTGTTATGAATGAGTGTACTGCTTCGTTTTAAGGAAGCTTTAATTACTCTTGAAACGCAACGTTAGTTTTGCACGCTACAAGACAGTATGAATTATATTTCAAAACGTATACCTATGGCTCATAGAACTCATATGTGCTCATATTTTATGCGCATTATTTGCGCCCATAATGAGGCAAGTCTAAACGAAACGAGAAAATTATTCGCCTTATAATGGCGCATAAGAAATGTTTGAAAAGCCACACCACGACAGTTTGCATAAATCATTTGCATGAAGCTTGCAAAGTAATGCAATATTCTTGCACGATAAAGGGGTGCATCTTCACACGCGGATGCTGCAAAACCTGCTTGCTACGTGGAGATTCCCACAGATGCGAGCCGATGGTCAAGTAGGGGGGATGCTGTCCAGTGCCCAGAGAGCAACTGGACCGGCAAGCGTCCAGAGATGCGGTCCGACTAGACAAGATCTGGCTACGAGATTTCCCACGATACTTGCCGATATTATGCAATAATCTTTCAAACCAGCGTGCTAGCGTTTAAATGCGTATGCGGTGCATCCCCTTCTTGATTACAACTAGCCTAATTGAATTGGAGACCATGAATGGTATTCTTCCTTTGGGTTGAATATATTGGCGAAACGTTTTGTGTTAGTTCTAGTAAATAGGTAGGATTATTTCGGTACAAGACCGTCCATTCTAGCAGTTGTATACAACAACATAAATCAATATCGGGTGCAAATCTCATGCTTTTGTATGCCACTACGCATTAACAAATTTAAGCTTAATCCACCAATCATCTCATCAAACGAACAATGAAGTGATATTTCATGAGTCAGCAATCAAGATGAGGCAGCATCTTATGACGTCATTATGTAGAGCATGCAGTGAGAGACGCGATGCGCGTACCCCTAAGTAGCTTACCTTACTATTGATTGCGACGTTGCCATTCGTCGACGCTCGTCGTCCATCTTGGTAACGTAAGACGGCGAGGGTGCGAGAGAGACGGAGTCACGCCGACGCCGACGAACAAAGAAACGGGAGAAAAAAGTAGCGCACAAAAGACTAATGGATTCCCTTGTGGCCTAACTCGCTTCTTCCTTCCTTACGCGGACGCGGCTCGACGGCCGCTGGTTTTTACATTTTTCAAACTCGGAAATCTGTCCTCTTCTCCTCTCCGCCCCGCCCCCTCGTCACCCATCCCCATGGAAAAACCTGGGGAAATATCGGAAAAATATGCCACCAACTTTTCCCCTATCATTAGGTGGCTACCAGCTGAGAGTGCCAACTTTTAGAAAAATCTCCAACCAGCGACGATTCACGTGCTTTTCATATTTTTACGTGTAATATTACAGTTTCTATTTTTTAATGTTGGTACGGAGGGTGGATTTTTAAAGGTTGACTGGCTTGCGCAAGCTGCGAAGCCCCCTTCTGTGCACGAACAGCCCCGCCCGTTCGTCGCTGAGGACCAATCAGCTGCGACTAGGAGGGTTTCGCGATTAATTGATCGGCACCTTAAGCAAAGAAAACTGAGTGAAAGGGAGAAAAGAAGACGTACTTCTTACACTACAAGGAAGGCGAGGGTTCGACCGACGTTGCCATATTTTGCGCTCTAGAAATACATCCATGCGTACGTGGCAAATAGACCTCGATGATTTGACTTTCCCGCCAAACGTTCGTTGCAACCAATCCCACTGCATGACGCCGTTTCGGAAACGAACAAATCATGATGAGTTGGCCCGACTTGTCTCACATTTGTATATCTGCACAAAAATGACACATTTTTATGTTTGTTTCATCCGTTTATTCAACGTGGTTGCATGGTGTACGTTGTAGTGGCCAGGACGTCCTTGGACTGACGATCTAAACCAGTTCTTGCTAAATGGTTTAAGTATTTTAGAATTGCACCCCTTTCCGTTGTATACAAATGCATTGGACGCATAAGGGTGCTTCAAACAACTTGCGTGGATTTACATTTAAATATGTAGCCTGTAATATTTGGCAAGAACGCAAACAGCAAAGATATGTAAGTAAAACGACCTATTTCGTATTTTATTTCAGGTTAGCGTGTGGTCAGGCTGGTTATGTGTACGTATAGTAAGATAATAGTTTTCTTATGGCAGCATTGACAATGTCCGGGAAAGTTGATGTATGGAGTTCAGCTAGAAATCAATGTCGGGTAATATCACAAACAGGCTCTTAGACATTTGTTTTTAAACGGTCAAAAGCAGATTTTCAACATGTTCGGCCAGCGCATATTCGTCACCAATAACGTCATAATCCGTGCAATCGTCACGCGATAAAGGCTTATGGAACAGGCCATCCACTAATAAACGAGTCCGCAATGACATGACGACAAATGCAGCTATAAATGCGGTCTGTCGTTTCCAAAACTAATATTGGCAAAACTTTATTAGAGGGTCATGGGTGGTTGGTGGGTGGGTGGGTGGTTTGGGGGGTGGGGGTGAAGTGGCGGTGGTAATCGTGGCTTCACACTTCCATACACGTAGTGCACGACGTTATCAATGCAAATGCTATGTTGACGTCTGCAACTTTATATTAGAATTTCTGCGTTGCAATATGTCGATATTTACATGTGAGCTGTATCTAGAGGTGGTTGGGAGGAGATATTGGTTTACTGAGACGCACGTCGGAAAACTTGATGCTGAAAGTCTGAGTTGACATTTTTGGTTTGTATCCTAATAGCAAAGAATATCACATCTTTCTTGGAGCCTCCCGAAACGTAAGCAAGATACAATATGTTTTCAAATGAAAACATAAGTCGTTGGGCGAAGTGAGCGTTACAAACCTCTTTTAAAACTACATTCTACGACCCCCTACCCCCTCAAACATGCAATTTTAATATTAATTTGGGTGCCTTGGATACTGGTGGCACTCTATCAATTTTAGGCGATTGATTTGATTTACTAGAGGCGGTTACGAAGCTTTACATTTTTGTATGGTGGTACAAATGTCTATAAAAAATAGCTGTCTGCTGTAATAAATAAAATTTTCATTGGAAAATTGTACAATATCAACTCTAAGTTTTGTAGAATTGTATTTGCCCTGGTCCTGACTGCATTTTGATTTGATAATAGTTTTGGCCAAATTTGTATTTTTACCCACCGATTGTCCACAAATGATACCTGTGAGCCTATGTGAGTGCACATGGTTGCGTAGTATTTTACCCTTAAACCCACCTGATGACCGGAAAATAGGTGATTTGAATTTATATTTATGAATATTACGATGAGTAGGTGAATCGATATAAGTTCACGACAAGTTACATTTCTGGACAAGAACGATCAAAAAATTCCAACAAAAGGTTCCAATTGAAATACCAACCACTTTTCCGAGACTAATATTTAATCGACGGCGACAGTTTATATCTTAATGACGTCACAAACCGGATAAAATACCGTTGTCTACACATTACTCATGTTGTAAGGGCGATCATATTCATATTGTCCCCTTGTCCGGCATAAAAGCCTGTTTAATCAAGTTCCTAGTCTCGTCCGATGTTTGCTTTAGCCATCCGCGGTCACTGTGGTCATCGGACTTCACTTATCAGAGATAATATTGAAATAGCGTCGATAAAAATAGTTCAATTGCTGCAAGGTGCATCTTGTTGTCCTTTCTCACAAGCTTATGTCGTTACCCCAATTCGTATTAATGCAGCAGCTGGTCAAGTACCTAGTTTTATTGCTCAACAGTCTTTATAACCGAAATAAATTTAATAATTCACCGTTAGGATTTTGGTTTGTTTTAGTTGGTATTTATCTTTTTATTGAACGGAAATGCAACTGACAACTCAAATACCCAAATGTAAGACGATTTACAGTTTAGTAGGTTTCTTTTATGCTGAGTGATATGAGACAATATTAAACAGTTCACAAACATTAATGAGCAGCTCTTTTATCCTGGGCCTAAACAATGGAATCTGCAGCGTAAGAATGATAATAAGGCTTGTAGCTGAATCCATTCTTTCCTCACAGACCACTCCTCGATGAAAAATATCCACGGCATCCTTGGGCCCGTGTCGTAAGATCGCTGGGTAATTGGTATATAATATCTTACGCAGGGTATATCCGCTCATAAATCCTTCTTGCATAAATACCACCAACCGCATATTCAAAGTGACAATTTTTTTTCTAGGAGGTAATTTAGGAAGATAATAGCGATGTAGAGACTTTACGAGGATATATGAGATAGATCTAAATTTATTTTACCCATTTATTTTGGTGGGGAAAATAACCCAAATCTCTATCCCCAAATTATTTGCATTAAAGAGAAAATGTATAGCAGAAGATAAACTTGAGGTCATAGAATAAGACTTAATTTGGTAAGACTTAACTATTGGAAGTTACTAAAGAAGCATTTCAGAACACTACATTTGCAATTTCTAGTAAAACATGCTCACATCCAATAAACACTTGCCATATTTTTAAAGCATCAATGTTCCATGTAAGTCAATCATTAATTTTCCGGCATGTCTTCTAGCGTCGACATAAAGTACTAACCTTTGAGCACAAACTGTACCGTGCTGAACTGACGCATATCGTGAACTCAAAAATTTGGCTGACCATGTTTGGGGTTGAAGGGGGGGTGGGGGAGATGGCGTTGGAGAGCAGAGAGCCGAGAATGCGGCGAGCGTCTGAAGCCTAAATACCTTGGTTGAGGTTGAAGATGGAAGGTAAAGGTCAATGGATGATGTGGCCGAAGAGAGCTCGGCTCAATTAATTACAGTGAGTGACCAGTCCAGTGGATCTTCTGACAGAGATGGATTCATGATGACACAGCCAGGTGGGCAGCCAAAACTTTGCTCTGATCGTTTGTTTGCAAATTAAATTCACTAATTAGTTTGAATAATCTGCGGTGCTGAAAAATGTGTGGTTATAGGTAAATCGTTCCTGGAAAGGTGCGTACATAGGTGTGCATGTTACGATGATACACATGTATTTGATCGAAGGCTCTACGGCGCTTATTATTTTCGATACATATAGGTAGATGTATTAAGATTCGTTTGTTTATTGTAGCTAATTTCATTGGTCTCAATGGGCGACGAAAAAACTTCTCGAGAGTTGTTGTAAACCAGACGTACCAGACGTACCAGAAGAAAAACGTTGATATATGGCGTTTGAAAAGCGTGAATAGTCAGTTGCAGATTTATTTTGTTACAGAAGAGTTTGGTGAGAAGTAAAATTAATATGGAGTGAGATGACAGAAGGAAAACACTAAAGGCCAGTTTCACCGCTTTCTTAACTCGGAGTAAGTGGGGTTTGAGTTAAAATATGCCAAAGCAACAACCAATCAAAGCCATAGCAATTTGTTTCTTAAAGTTATCGCACAACTAAGAGTTGAAAAGTGGTTAAACCGAGTCTACGGAGAGGACAGAGTAGTGAGAGAATGAGCATGACAATTTGGTCAGTCACCTTTCTTTTTTTTTAAGTGCCCATGTAAAATCTCACCTAGAAAAAGGTATTCGCTAGATTATTGTGGTCGTGTATGTGTGGGGTATAAATAGTTGTTTTTTTTATGGATATAATATTATTGGCTGTGAAAATTGAAAATTTAACATATCTGAATTTCCATGGTTATGGATCAACGCCATCATCTTTCTAGCACACACACAAACACACACACACACACAAATCCGCGTTTATTCAAGATTTGCTGTTCTTCGTTTTAAAAGACAGGGAAAATACTCGGACATTGCAAAACAAGTTGTGTAATAGTTCATTTAAACAAATATGTTGGGCATCCGTTCTCTTCAAATCGCTGATCAAATTAAATCACAAATTCAAATAAAATGCCAATCTCCTTGCAGCCGACTCTCAATGCAATACTGTAAAGCAGCCAGTCACACGGTAAAGATCTTTATCATTTTTCAGCGTTTTGGTATAGAGGCTATGTTTTCCTGGAACTTCAGGTTCACGAATGCTAAGACTTACATTTTAGTAGCGTACTGTCAATTTCCGAACAGCCTCTTAAAATTCAACATGCAAATTGTTGATTCAAAATACAAGGTGTCACAAACTAGAGTACAATCGGCAAACCATTATCTTTTTTTATTAAATTCAACCCAACTACAAGATGTGCTTTCTGCTCCATCACTTACTACGTGGACGAATCAAAAACATTCCGATTTAGAATGTCCCAAATGTAGCGTTTCAAACCTAGCTAGGAAGACCATGTTTTTGAATGTATTACTTTTCATTTCATTTCAGTTTTATATATCTCTGAAAGTATGCATGTTTTGCAGTGCTAATTGGTAATAATATAATACAAAATATGCATGCAGCAATTCAATTTTAAACAGCAAATTTTTTGGAGTAGGTAAGGTGTTTCATGACGGTGAGCGCTCTAAAGGTCTGAAACTGTTTGAAAGAAGATCAGAATCTCAGTCTAAAACAATAAAGCTGAAACAATCCAGCAAATATGATTTGAATTGACAAGGATTAAACTTTTAAAGCTAGTTACACGGCTAGTTATAATTTTAATATTCTTAAAATGATTTGAATTATCTATACATCTAAAGCTGCTATAAAATCATGGATCTTCATATTTTCAGAATAATGTCCTAGTTTTCCAAATTTATTCCAATTTCCGACTCAGACTCAGAGCTCAGACTTCCGATTCAGAAAAATGAATTACATTGACACGTACTCCTTTGTTCTTTCCTAAAGGCAGAAGTTTATGATGTGAACACGGAAAATTTTCATTTTTGATGTGGTGTTATGAAATCACAAATAATCTCAGAGACGAAAGACTACTCAGACGAGATGTATGTGAAAATAATCTCGTCCAGTTAATTGTAAAGATTTCCAGACTGTGTGTTCGTGGTGAGGACATATAGGAGGGTAGAAAGCCACTAGAATGTAAAGGCGTTAACTAAATTTTGAATTTCTGTGCCTAATTTGACTTTCATAAATCAACTGAAAGGACAATACTCTTTAAAACAGGAATGTCTGTATTCAAAGAAACCTGGTCGGCTCAATATTTCGTTCCAATTCACGGTTCAAAAGTCCGTATTATTTTTAATTAACCAAGCAAAATTTGTGTTTCTTTCATCAGAAGTCGATTTAAATGTCTCGTTTATTTATTCTTCGGGAAAAAGCCTGGAATTTGCCACAAGCTTTCTTCGTTACAAACTGCAGGATGTACAACAAAACACGACTTCTAATGAAATCACAAATCATCTAAAAGACAGTTGACTCTAATATCTGAGATTCCTGTACCTTCATTATGTCCAGGCAACCTGTAAAGGTTTCCAGTTAATTTATTTACCATAAGGGCAGAGAGGAGGGTTAGCTGTCTCGCGGTGTCATAAATAACCTCTTCTCGTTGCTTTCCGTGCATTCGTTAGCGTTGCAGCGATAAGATGAATAGCCCCAGCAAATCATTAATTAATAATACTATCATGACATGAATTATTTGTGTCGTGCAAAAACACGTTTCCAGCCATCTTGCTCGTGCCCAACAGAAACCTCATACTGGGGGTGGTTGACTTGCCCCAAGCAATTTGTGCGAATACGGGCGCTTACATGTGAACCGGCTGTCTTTGAGCAAATGCGATTTTTTTTTTTAGATTTATTGGAAGTGATAAGATAGTCACTGATGGGGGTAATCACTAGCAAGCGGGTAAAAGAACCAAATCGATCAAACATTCGAAGCCATTTGGGAATACATTATAATAAAAATCTTCATGGGGTTCCCGATTTTTATTTACACTTTCTAGTTTTCAGTTATTTTGTGTAAATAAAAACCAGGTGCGTAACCGTGAATGTTTTATAATTAAATCGATCTTTGATAAAAATAATAGTGTATACATACCGAAACACCCCCGGTTTATACACTTTTTCTAGCCCCATAAGAGCAGGGGAATTTCTATAAGATACAAGAAATTATTTTGCAATACAAAAGCTAAAAGTGCATTTTTGTAGCATAATCCAACAATAATGCAGTACGTCGTTAACAAAGACCAACCTTCTTCTTTCTTTTTTCCTCGCCCATTGCCATTTTTTGCCTGTGGTGTATACTATTGTTATGGGATCGTTATCCTCTTCTTCCATATTTTCTAGGCAATTTTCTAAATAATTGGACATGCATTAAAAGTGTTATTTTTTTAAACTTAACGACTTAACTGTAATTAGATCCCAAACAATAGCACGAAACTAAATCTCTTTGTGTACGCATTATTTAGCCAAAAAATCTCCGCTCTTCTTAATTGCGTTCTGTTAATACATTAAATAATGAAGAAGAATATTTTGTTTCAATTTTATATATACCAAGCGATAATTACGCGATACGGTTGTTATTAATTAATTTTCCATGTGGATAATTTTACGCAAAATCTGGACTAACTTTTGTGTATTATATAAGAGGTGGCATTTTATAAATGAGAGCGGGGGGGAAGCATAATTAAAACAGCAGACCGTCGACTCCAACGCTTCAAGATATTAAATTAGTTTTTCTTTGTTAATTTCCCAGCCCCTGCGTACTGAATGCATTGTATCGCCAAGTTGTCTTGTAGTTAAATTGCACATCCCTCTGTGTAAAAAGGCTTGAGCAAAAGTAGAAGAGGGAATTTTTATCTCTTGCCTTAATGATACACAATTAGTTGGCTTGTTCTTTCCGCGCTAGTGTTTCGGATTAAAAGAGTTGGCTCAAAGCTCCCTGGAAAGATAAACTTTGCATGTCGCAATTTCAGAAAGAACTGCCGGGCGACATTATTCTTGTGGACGGGTTGAGTGTTGAGCCACCCCCTAGTCCTGCCACCCCCGTGCCCGCCCCCCACCCACACCCCATCACTCTCCAGCACACTCTTTTAGCCGAGCGAGGCTTAAGAGAAAGAATATAAATAAAGCGAAAAGAATTGCTCTTTATCCCATGGTGGCGAGCAAAATAAAATAAAGAGATAAAGTCCGCCTCGTTTTTTCCCATTTCTGCAGGAAGACCTGAAACATTTGCAGGATAAGCTTTTGATAAGCTCGGAAGAAAAATACATTTAAAGTTCTTTCAGCGTTGAAAAAAGTCTCCCGTTTTGCTCAAAGCTATGAATAACTCACGGCTAGCTACATACGTCAATATCTCTTCTCTTCACAAACACATATGTATATTGGTTCACAGTTTTATTCGGTTGTGCTCTGTTGATCAGATATTTCATCTCGACGTTTCGGCGAAGCTCGCTTCGCAATCTTCAGGAGTGAAGTGAACCACCGTTTAACACATGTTTATCCGTTAATATCAGAGCTTTTAATTGCAGTTTTTAAAGACTGTTTTGAAAAACAGTTGCCCTACGTTATGAAACGTAAAATTAGTTGAAAGTGTTAAAAATCTCACAAGTATTTTCCATAATTAATGGGATGTGCCTGTTATTGCCTGTGAACAGTTGTCGTAATATGACAGATATTTATTTCTTCCACATGGAGGTATTAAGTATTTACCTAGCAGTATACCTAATTAGTAAATACATATGCTCTACACATGCCTTCTCAACATGTCTAACCTACCTGTTACGAATGCAGCTTTTCCTTCGTATCAGGTAACCCCGATACTATTAAAGGTGTCTACCATTCAGTACCTTTTCATACGGGTGTTCCATACTGGAGAAAATGTACAGACATACCAAAAGACCTTGTCGGCATATAATTCAGTTATAATAATCGAGCGTAAGGACTTAACTGATAAAAGATTTAACCTTTAAAAAGCAGTATTTAGTGCACACCGCTCAGCAATTTGGGAGAACCATCGTATTTCCACACCCAGCCAAGAGAATGTCTCGGCTAGCAAACGTGATAAGGCCACGAGGTTGTCTCTCTATTATACAGAATATTCAGATACAAGCCATGCAAATGAGCTCCTTGAGAGGTGGCTGAATATGAAACAGAATCTCAGCACCATGAGCGTTCTAATATTGATCGTTCTCGTGTGGATGCTGTATGTACTACGTTTGCTCCTATAGAGGAGCGAACTTGCTCGGAATCTTCTTGCAAGCTTCCCCCTGCCTTCTTCCTTCCCGCTATTCACCCTTCACTTTAATGTGCGTCTTTCGGCGTCGTTCCCTTACTCGGCAGTCGGCGCCCTCGTCTCAAAGGGTGGCTGGCTGGCTGGCTGAATGTAGAGTCACTCCCGCTCAACATGAACACCCTCCTCATCAATTCACGTCAAACGTGACCATTTTATAGCTTTTTCTAGTGTGCTGGAGCAATCCATTGGTGTAATTGCCAACGTTTTATTTAGTTTTCCGTGTTTTTCTGGTCCCATGGCTTGAGCTAAGCGAATTAAAACTCTCAATTAAAGGAAATGAACTTGAGGGGATTGTATTAAGAGAAATAATAATCTTGGCAATGTGAAGGTCATTGAATTGTTTTCAGTTACCACAGCAATGTGTATGAAGCACCAAAATGCATTTTTTTTTAAATATAGTTGCAGTTATGTTCAATGATATTTTTGTTTAGAACAACACCCTACTATTCATTTAGATATTGATTAAAACTAAATAGAGTCACAAAACTTTTTGATCGAAATGTTGGTAGACCGCTCACAGTCTATACGCACAACATTTACTCATTTACATTATTTCTCATGTTTCAGGCGATGTCTGTCCGTACACCGTCCGACTATACCGTTTCACACCCCTGCAAAGCTTCTGCTTATGGAATATTGAGATGTTCCATAAGTAAGTATGCATGCATGCACCGACAACAACTTCTCTCAACAGCTCGACAGCCTATGCTATAACTAATAACGAACCAACTATAGTAGAACAGCCGTAATGTATGCACTTAGAGTGGCCCATTAACCCTTGCACTATCGTCTAGCTTGCGTGCACCTAGCACCGAACCCAGAACTTTGTACAACAGTCAAACCTCCACTGGCACTAACTTATTTCATGCATGGAAATTCTGGGTTAATAACAGAATATTTGGCATGGTTAGAATTCGTAACTGAAGTAACTGAATGCTAGTGCGTTACTTACAATATATTCGACTAAAGAAGGTCTTGGATTTTTTTAAAAACTGTTAATAACTGGGTAAAAATGCTGAAAACTTAACTGAAACTAAACTGCCAACGTTTCGCTAACTATTCTGAAAGCTTCATCGGGGCTAGT
>QKMV01001785.1:0-14870 GCA_003287335.1 Lednia tumana
CTCGAGGACTCGAACCCCGGATCGTTTGCTAAGGTGGCAACTGTTAGCAAAAGGTCCGGGGTTCGAGTCCTCGAGTAAGCAGGTATTTTTAAAGTGATTTTAATTTTCTTCATACTTTTGAAATATTTTGTGGGCAACACAGCCTTCGTGTAGCTTCGAATGAATAGAATGTCAACTGTATGACAATTCCCTTGAAACGCTTAATTTTGCTTCTCACAACACGTGCCAAGGATTTTAATGATGTCTCCAACAACGGAAAAGTGTCAATAACAAATTCCGCACCGCGCAGACGTTTCTCATTAATTACCCTTGATGGTGCATTCTGTCGAGAATTACCAAAAACATTCATCGGGCCCTCCGATCTAAGAACAACCGTATTTGCATATGAATCGAGCAATGGAAAGTTGGTAACGACACTCGAAATTAGTCTATCAATTAAATAGACACCGTTCTTAATTGTGGTTGAAGTATTCGCATTCTAAATTGGAAATCCAACAATTAGTTGTATATGTCCGCTTTTGAACATGTCGCGAAGAAGTTTCTTGGAAAAGTTGTAATTGAGAAGAAGCGCATTGGTTGTGATTAGCACGGACGTTGATTGTCTTTTCAGATTGGTTACTGATTATTATCGCGTCTTAAGATCCATTTTGCATATCTTTTCTACGGTGGGTTTTAATTGAAAAACAGTTTGTTTGAATGTAAAGTAGTCACTGTATGTAGCAATTAATTCAACGAGCTGGCGGCACAAAGAAATGTGGTCCAAAGGCGTCCGAGGGAACGAAAATTACTGCCATCGCCCTTGCATTTGAAACTCTCCTTTTGACGGAGGAAAAATAGGCGCGTGATTTTCTACGCTCCATGTAGAGGGAAATTCAA
The DNA here is from genome assembly GCA_003287335.1 of Lednia tumana. Lineage (NCBI taxonomy): Eukaryota > Metazoa > Arthropoda > Insecta > Plecoptera > Nemouridae > Lednia > Lednia tumana. Next base: position 877 of record QKMV01001785.1, read on the forward strand.
CTGTCTTAATAATACCCTGATGTACGATCGATGTCAGATGGATTGGGCACCCATTTCCGTGATTTCCTGGATATAAGATATCTAATTATACAGAAAACTGCAGTACACTTTACAAATTGGGCATACGGTGTAGTCTAGCAGCATCACATTCGAAATACGTTGTTTTACTCATGAAAATATAACTTTGTGATTCGCTTCTCCACACTACAGCGTTTCTAAAAAATCTTGGAAATATCGCCGTATACCACATTCGTAAATGGCAAGGATAATAGTTATGCAATCCAACTGATTTCCTGCTTTAGTACAATCATGAACAGTTATTTAACATATATGTTAAAGGCATGTCTCATTAGTCATAAGTACCCCACACCAGCCAATTTTTTTCAGCCGTCCGACACAAATTGGAACTGATACGATTGCGAAGTGAGAGAGTCGTGGCTTTTAGAATTTCAGTTCTATATTATCAACGAAGCTGACTGTTAGGTGGTAGGCACGTTCGGCGGAAATAGCAGTGCCATTGTTTCGTGGTTCCGGTTAGCTGCGCAGCGGGTCGACTGCGCAGGCTGCACACAATGCCCGATGTTTTAGGGGTATTTTGAACACGTTTATAGGTTTGATTGTAATCAAATCATTTCCTTCCTCGCAATAACAGCAGATCGCTATCTCGCCTCATTAAGGTTTGTTACCCTTTATAACACAACGATTCGCAAACTGAAATTAACCTGCCAGTCGCGTTTTCAAGCCGTAGTTGAAACGATTATAAAAAGTCAAATGCACTGCTGTATGTTGAAAATGAACTGAAATTGTTTTTAATTTGTTTTGCTGCATCGTGATAATTTTAATAACATTATCATACAGAGATAGTTAATTCAAATGCAAATTTCATTTAAATACGAAAATATTATTTTGAGAGCCGTGTGCTAAGTTTACGATAAAATGAAACTATTATCATAACTGGTATTACCATACATTTTATAGGTCTAGTTAATAGGGATGCGCACAAAACTACATAACGTATTTGCTTACGACGCATAACCTATAAAGGTTAACAATTGAACAATTGGACAACGCTCACTGCTTATCGGTGTAAATTATGTTACTTGAAGCCGACTAAATTCACGTCAAACATGACCAAATTCGACCATGTTAGCAAATCTTTATCTTAAGTCATAACCACATCAATCCAGTTTGAAAAATATATGAACATTTGGTTTAATGGTCCAGAATTGTCCAAGCGTATACATAACTTAAATTGGAAAAGGTTTGTTGAAAAGATGTGGATACTGCAGCAGTTTTCTGTTCGAAGTCTGAAACAAAAACAACAAAGGACTATCAAAAATATCACGTGCAAACATTTAAAAATATATTTCGAAGAGTGCCATATAAAAGCGTGGTGCGGTAAACAGCCATGAGATCTCGTTGGGCAAACTCCAAACTGCAATTTTTTGGGGGATGATAAACGGCCCTCGGATCAAAGATTGAGCCGCTGATTGTCAGATTATGTCCACATCCCCTCTAATGTAGACACACCATTGATCTTACTCCCCTTTCAAGTATATAGGGTGTATATATATATAAACATGCTCCATTCTGCCACCCCTCATGAAAACAAGCCATCAAAAATAAGACGTCAATTGAATTCCTGAGCAGAGCCAATAAATCCATACCTCGTGAATCACAGAAACTTTTAGTGACAGACAGTGGCTTGAAGCAAATAAACAAATAAAATCAGGAAATAACAAAAGCTTAGAGATTGCTGTCATTTAATGTATGTACTTTATACAGTCCCTGGACATTGGGTAGCTACAATGCATATAATAACGACTATCATATCTGATAGGAAATCATAAATTATTTGTTATAGGCATCTTCATTTCCTGTGCCTTATTAGACAGTTTTTTCAATGTTTCACACGTTCGTATTATTATCTAATAATAATTCATGACTTATAACAAGTAATGTATTATTATAGAAGAGGAAACTGTTCGCATAATAGTTGCTTCGAGGTTAGGTACGTAGGTACACCAGCCATAAAGAGTAATAAGTGTGTACTTAGAGTTGCAATCATCATCATCATGCTTTACAATGTGGTGCGTAAAAACAGTTGATTCAAATTCACCCTGTCATAACAATTCACATCACAAGTTGTCTACTATCCTTATCACGTGGTATATAACGTTAGAAATATTGCTTACTATGTATATTATGTACACGTTTTTCATAATTATTCTAAGCTAATTATCAGAATGCAGTTTTGTAAGAACAATAATGTGCAGCTTTGTTGTAAGCTAAGCATTGTACAATGCATATTTCAAATTTATAAAGCATTATTGCTATTAAATACGCTGAAAGGAAATTATGTTTCAAATTTAAATTTATAGAAATTAAATTTCACATCATTTTGTTGAAGAAACAATTAATAACTGAGCTTTAAGTGGTGGACGAGTATGAGTCTCCCAAGCAAAATAGTCTTAATTACTACCTCGATATATATATTATAAAGATTTCACCATAAAAATGCACTGTGAACTTGAAGTTGAATGTAAATAAGGAGTAAGTAGAACTAAGCAAGACGTATTACTTGAATCAACATATATTTATGCAAATTAGTTCGTCATTAAGAATGCAGAATTGTGGAAATGATATACTGCACAGTTTGCAAATGGGTGTGCAAAATTTAAATGTTTATCACAATAATTAACACTAGTTTTGACTTTTAAAAGACACTCATTGGCTTCTGGAATTAATCCCACGATTGTTATGTATTACGTAAAGTTAGCTGAAGGGACACGACATAATAAGTTGATTTGTGTTTGCAGACATTAATATGCATGCTAAAAATGTGTCTTTGACGCCAATCTACGGAATTGTTAATTTTTCTCATTCGTGACTTTCCAATTGCATCTTTGTTTCTTTTCCCGTTTTATACTTTTGTACACAAGGATGTCAAACTTCCAGGAAAAAGTCCTACGGACAAAAGTTAGATGTAACTTGTGAATGTTGGAATAAGAAAATCATACGACAAAAATTCTATAAATGAATCATACATGATTCAGGGAGAATAGCGTGATATAACATGAGTTGATTTCCAAGTTTAAATGCAGTATCATTTTTAGCAGGAAAATTTTCTACCTTTTGATCACCGTTTGAAATGCAACCGAAAAGCTACCCGGGTCACAAAAAAAAAATGGCTTGGACAAGTCAAATTTCGCTTTGAAAAGCTGACGAAACCAGTCCTTAAAAATCTAGCTTAGATTCTTACACAACCAAAATCAAAGACCTTCTTGTGCGAACTGAACTAGCTATAAAAGAAACAAGATCGCAGCTCTTTGGACAGCCCTACCCCTCAGTTGGTGCTGCCCTTTTTTCCTAATTCACAACTGCTCGAGTTTTCCCTCGATAGCTTACAGAACCGATTGCTGTCACAACTCACTCCACTACACTAATATACAAAATAACAAACTCATTTCAAAATTATTCCGTATCACCAGAAAGAAATTACATTTTTCTCTCCTTTTCAAAACCGACATTATAAAATCTCCATTAAAAAATAGAAAAAGCCTTGAGTCAAGTCTCGGTATTCGTATACCAATTTAAAAAATCATCTCACGGATTGCGGGTACTGACATTTTGCCATTACTAGAATTGATTGGTTTAATATTGCTGTCGCATTGGGATTTGACATGGCATGGCAACGAACGAACTGGAAAATGTAAATAGTACTAGATTTAATTTCCCTCTAACGAGGACTGATCACAATTCTACGAATTTCGATTAGGGAATTGGGATGGATGGTAATGTCCGATTCCATACCACCAGTACAAATTCAAATGCTAGAAAACATGCTACCTGAGTGTATAATGGTGAATTTTGGCTTCGCATTTCTCTCCCCTCCCCAAAAAAAAACTAAACTAAATTATTTAAACAAAATTACAAATATTTAATTCTTAAGACTCATGTCTTCTGCCTAATTTCAGCACTAGTATTCAAAAACACTGTTAGTAAATGGATTTCACTGCTGAGAACTTCTAACAAACAAACTGCCTACATTTCGCTAACTATATTGAAAGTTTCTTCGGGCTTTTAAGATAGTTAGCGAAACATTGGCAGCTTGTTTGTTAGAAGTTCTCAGCAGTGAAACCCATTTACTAACAGTTTTGTTTTGAAAATTACAAATGCTCACATCAAGCTCATAATCTTAGCATACGTTTTCAATAAAACTGTTTTACAAACTGGGGAGGATGCACAACTCAATTTGTCGACTGAGTCAATACTGAAATATTTTTAACATAGCCAAGAAATACCAATGAATCTTAGCTGGTATAAGTACATTTATACAGATCTTTTGGTGTGCTATGCTCACTTAAAGAATGTTTAGTATGTAGATTCCAGTTCTGAAATAATTTTATGTGTAGCGCCACGAGAAAACCATCCAAAAATCACGAATCCATGTATCCGACTATTAAACAATGTATTCATTTCCTTGCCTTCCACCAGTTCTTTTGTCTCCATTATCCTCCATGTATACGGTAGGCAACATCTACATGCTCACATACCACCCACTCCACTCCACTCCACTCCAAAACCCCTAAACTCAAACACTCTTAATACCATAACAGTCCTCCTTCACCGAAAACAATTATTTTAATCTTTTGTTTTAATAACCACGCAGAGAAAATTACAAAACCTAAAATTCTTTTCTCTTCGCCATGTCACGAGAAACCAAGCAGTTTCCTTCCTTCCCTACACATCACTTCACATATCGTACGCCACGCCACGCGGCGCTGCGAGCGAATGTTTATAAAATTTAAATTTCGCCCGTTTTAATTTCTTCGCGTGGTGTGGTGTGCTCATGGAATATGGGGCTCATTACACCTCGAGGGGTTGGTGTTTTGGGCATATCAAAATGAAAGAAACGTGGACAAAAGAAGCCTAGGCGGAAAGCGATACGCCTAAGGGGTATTATGATGTGTTATACTGCCTTACATAACCTCAAACACGCGTGATTCTCTATGAGCACGCGTGCATGGCTTGGGATTTCGTGCAGTCAGCAAATGTCGTAAACGAAACTCATTTCCTTGGTATTACAATAAAATTATATTCTATTGTTACCTCATATTAAAATTTAGTATTATTTTACAGCCTACCGAAATATGGGCCGTACGAAAATGGTTGCGAATATTTGGGTGATCTTTTTGCCGTTATACGAATTAACTGCCAGATTGTGTGTGGCAATGATTTTACAACATAATTACGAGTCTAAGTGTTGCAGATGCCGTGAATTCGAGCACGAATCAACACCAAATAGATTTTTTTATTATGAAATTAGTTAATTTATTGATATGGCATGTGAAAGTTTCATGAATTATGACCGTTAGCAAAAAAAGTCATCCCTGGCCCCCTGAGGAAGGTGACTGATGCTGTGCTTTGATACACTCACGGTCACAATTTCATGAAAAGCGAAAACTTGAAAACAAAATAGCAGTTAACTAAAGGCACGTGTCGGTATGTATGCGAATATATAGAGGAAGTACAAACATATAGGACATTTAGCATCATACCGGGTCGATTTACAGTTTGGGTTGGAATTTATGCTTGATCTTGATCAACTATCCTGGTTGTGAGGTTCTTGTTTTCCACGAGATTTCTAGGTAAATTCTGGTCCAAAATTTCCGTTGTCAACAGTGGAAAGCCCCCACTTTTCAGAGTGCCCTTTTATGTTGCAGCTCTACCTTCTACACTAATGCAAACGACAAAATAGAGAGCAATTGGGGCTCGGTGTGATTCAATGAACTCACAAATAGAAATAGGTATTAGAGAAAACGCATTAAAAACATATTTGTTCATTTTAGAACCAAAATAACTTTGAATAAGGTTTAATAGACTTCATTTTAACCCCAAAAATCCCCCCGAAGCTCAATTTCTTCAAACGGTTTTCTCATTTCACACTTTCCGACTAATATCCTCCGATAGTTTCGGAGATGATGGATGCCAAATAGTCAAAGTTCACGGCCAGGGGATCTTTTGTGCCTTGGTAAAATAACAGAAGCAATGTAGGCTTCACAAGCTAATAGTTACCTTAATCAAGTGTGAGTGCGAGGGCTACCGATAGAGAGAGACACATCGATGCTGATTACAATACGATGAAGAGAGACGCCCGATAACAAAGGTTTCAAACCGCTGGTTGAGCTATGCCGTGGTATGGCCGGTAGCTATTTCTATTAGAGACCTATTGTCCCATTGATTGCCATGGTCTTAATATTGTAATATTCTTTTCATAATGAAGTTTAATGGCCTAATAGGATGTAGCGTTCTAGGCTTCAACAATTGATGCTGTATCGATAGTCTGAGACGGAATCTATGTCGGCCAAATGGTGTGAGTTTTAGGAAATGGAAATGGAACATGAGGTACTTTCAAATTGAGACTTCAAATATGTATCCATGATTTGGGTATAAACTGATATTGAGGTTATACATTTTTTTACACATGCATACTTCTTAATCTTAGCACCAGTTTTCAAAAAAACTGTTTACTTAACTGGGTTAAACTGCTAAGATGTCCACTAATATATTATATATTACATGATATATTATATTACCTCTTTAAGTGGACTTCTTAGCAGTTTAACCCAGTTGAGTAAACTGTTTTTTTGAAAAATGTTGCGGTTATTGGAAATGTCAATTTTAGTCAACGACAATCAAAATCACGAGTTTTACATGTCTGGTTACAAATCCCCTCTCTTTTAATGTGGTGTTTGTGAGTGTATTTCAGCAAATTCATTTCTCCATACGGCTCTACACGATTCGAGTTGTATTTTGGAAAAATGTTATCGTCACCAGACAATTGCCAGCCTGTCCCAGCGAGGCGGAAATTTTGACGGAAGTTGAACGTTCGGAATCATCAATGTAGAGTTCAGAAAACTATAAATGCTCGCGGTTTGGGGCGTCAACGTGGGCAACCTGAAATTCTGAAATTTCAGGTTGGCTTGATGGAGCATTTATTTTTGACTAATTCTTGCATTGGAGATCACATTCCCGTGGTCAAATTTTGACAAAGTATTTTTTGAAAAAAAAAATATTAAAGAGAAGCAAAATTCTGTGGCGAACCCGAAAAGTGGTCTAGGCCATGGGGATACAATGAAGGAATGTCTTAAATACAAATTTGGTTTGCACTGTTCATGGAAGCCAAGCCCACACAAGGCTAATCGCAACGCCCAAGTGAAGCCAAATTCTTGAGACGAAGCCCATCGGAGTATTATTTTGAAACTCTTTATTGTAACAGGCTGTGTGAAAGCAAGATCCGACCCATCGGAAGAAAAATAACGAGTAACTCAACAAAAACGAAGTTTCCGCTGCTTATGAGAGCTTTGCCCAAAAAAGAAGACCATGTCCGTGATGTAAGGCAAAGCCCATCGGATGGAACCACCGCGATGCCCAAATTAAAAGACCAGTGACGAAGCCCAAAGCGTAAAGCGACGAACAAATTTCGTAGCGAAGCCGAAATTTCGTGGCGAAGCCAACATTCTGTGGTAAAGCCGAAATAAACTTCCACACATCGGGTGGGCCCAAGGCTCGTCCGGTTTATTGCTAGTATGTATAGCTAATAGAGTGGACCGTTCACCTTTCTGGGCAATTCAAGTTATTTTGGTGTAGATTGTCTTGGCTAAATTGATTAAATTTGAAAGAATGTACGGATGATTCGCAACTCGCAAGCCATGCGCAAGCAACCAAAATACTCGCAGATGATTCGATAATTAATTTTTTAAGACTCATGTCTCCCGACAAATTTCAGCACTCTAGTTTTTAAAAAAACTGTTAATAATTGGATTAAACTGCTGAAAACTTCTAACAAATAAACTGCCAACGTTTCGCTTACCTTGCTGAAAGCTTCATCGGGGCAAGATCTGCCAAACATAAACATAAACATCTGCCAAACTTGCCCCGATGAAGCTTTCAGCAAGGTTAGCGAAACGTTGGCAATTTATTTGTTAGAAGTTTTCAGAAGTTTAACCCAGTTATTAACAGTTTTTTAAAAAATGATTCGATAATGTTTGCTATTCTAATTCTCACATTATTTTTTCAGTAAAACAATGATTTTCTTTCGAAACTAATTGAGGTAACTAAGCGCCAATTCTACAACTTTTCTTAACCTTGAGTTAAGAGATCCTGCGAAACAAAATTAATTCCAAGCATGCGATTGGCTGTTGCCATGGCGATAGCAAGTATTTCCTATGGAATAGTGTTTAACTAAGAGTTAAGAAAAGTTGTGAATCTGGCCTTTAGGAAGCAGCAATTGGTCACTGGGGGAGAGATGAACATGACCAGTTTTAACGAGTATATCAATGGAGCAACCGTGATTTTCTACCTCTCATATCGGCCAATTTATGATTCCATTGTACGTTACCAATACCAACCATTACTAATCCATACATTCTGAACACTATACAAAATACAGTATTTTATAAGTCAGGTACGACAAAAAATATTGGGGCACCCTAAAATTTTCTTCAAAGAATTCATTGAGCCATAATATTTCATTACCTACATCCACAATCATTTAAACTCCTCCAAAATCCAAAAATGATAAATGCATACTATGAAATAATTTATTTGAGGGATGCTCTAAGGTTGATAAAAAGGCGTGAACTCCATTAGTGTGGGTTGTAGCTGGTTGTAATCAGAAGCTATTTGCTACTAATGAGTTTATGTGTTGTATTCTTCTAACACAGACTGCAAGCAATGCAAGCAGCGTGAGTTCAAGATGCCGCCACATCGCTAAGACAAGATAGCGAGTGAGCAAGCGAGCGCGCAGGTCAGATGCGGTGCTAAGTTTTTGTTAAGTTGTTTAATTAAAACTCCGTGATTATGAACGGGCGGAGGTGCTAAAGGGGAATTAAAGTTCGTTGGATGATCGATGAGGTCGAGCCACCTGACTTAGGTATACTATGGCTCTTCTTTGTGAGAGTTTTATTTTACCGACAATATTGTTAGACGACGAACTTTTTTTGTCTAATTATTATTATAAATATGAGAGACAAGAACAGATTATTGTACACCGTATAGGTACGTGAAACAAATCTATAAGATTGATTGAGCTGGAGTTTTTATTCTTTGTGATTTGCGGTTATGTCCGTTAGAAAAGGGTGGATGTTGCAAAACCACAGGGATTTTTTAATATCGACTAGCCCTTAGAATGAGAGAGTAAAAATAAAAATGTAGACAATTATCTATGCGTCTGAAGAAGGTGCGAACCAAATTAAATATTGAGAACGTGTGGCTCAAATCAAAATTACCCAAAATCTTGAAACCCCTTGTAAGTCGAATCGTGAATTCATAAGTTTTTGGCATGTGCTCTTGGCCACAAGGGGCGAAAAAAGAGGCCATAAATAATAATTCCAAGACCTACAGAAGCGTTTCGTATACAATATGTTGAAGGAACACCAATAAAAATACGATTATAATCTAAATCTAACGCTGCAATTAACATGTTTACAATGCAACGATGATTTTCACAACATCCTAAAACGCGGGTATACGTCAATAAATTATAAGCCCGAGACTATCACCATAATATAGGTACACCCATAGGCATTATTTATTATTCTATTCTATTCTATTAACCTTGGTCTGCAGAAAACATAATACCTATACCTATGTCTACACCTGCTGAACATACAACGCGTCTGCCAATATTGGGCTAATAATATGTATATTAGTGAGCTAAAGACGGTTCTTTTTTATTGCCGGACCCATGGGCTTTATCGAGTACAGATTTGATCGTATTTACCGCGGATTGCGATTTCATCTGCTTTCAACCAAGTAGGCTATACCTAAATAGTGAATATTCAATATAAATGACTTTTATGACTTGAATTATTTAATATATTCGTATAACCGCCGCGAAACACCTTGCCTGGTTTTCGAACACCGAAAAAATAACAAGTTAATTTGGTCAATTAAAATGCATGCCAGATGGTATTTTTCGGGTTATGTTTGCATTGCTCGTACAAATTAATTGGCTCAACGGAAAAATACCAGTTATAGAATATTTAATATTCCAACTCGTATCTTTTCCTCTAACATTCAAAGTAAATGTAGGTACCTACTGTAGGTATTGGGCGTTATAGGTATGTGTAGCGCATACCGGGTTAAAACGAATACGTATTTAGGTTTGGAGAACAGAGAGAGATTTTTCGTCGTTCGTACAAAATAATTCCTTAAGGTGGAGGGAGACGCAGGTTAAAAAGCACATCAGATTGGCAGTTCCTTTTAATTACTGTAGCTAAACTTTAAGTGGCAGAGCCACCAAACTTGGTTAACTCAAAGATAATTCAACTGGCTTTTTGAAAAGATGAATTGGAAATTTTTGTTTTCTTAACTTTTTAAAAATTGTAGATTTAGGTTGAATTACATCTTTTTTTCAACTTAAATCCAGTATTTTTAAAAACTGATGAATGTAAAAATTTTGTACACAATTTTTTAGAAAGCCAGTTAGATTCTTTTGGAGTTAACCAAGTTTGGTGACCGTGCTTTTTTTGGTTTAGCTGCAGTAATTAAAACAAACTGAAAATCAGCTGGGTTTTCCAAGTCACCTCTCCCCCGACCTTAAGTAATCGGGTATTTAATGATCTGCAAGATATTTTTTATGTTTTATCAACCGACAAAATGCATCACATTCTTTCCAGCTTTTCAAACACTGTTCATAATTCATTATTAAACGTATCTCTCTGCTTCGTGTGAAGCAACTAATATTTAATTAACGTATTCCATGCTATATTCATGATTAACAACCGCACATCAGGTAAGGTAGGTAAATTAATTAATGACATCAACACTAGCTCATGCATTGAGTACGCAAGCGTGAAACAAGCACCACGCAAATGCAGGCGTCAGGTGCACATATGTTACTTAGCTTCATGCTAGCCACGGAAATTACCGAGATCACGCTGGAAAATATAGTTCATCTTAAGAAGCAGATGTTGAATTCGTCTGTCTACTAATAAGGTAAAAGATTCCTATCCATTTTCTTTACCAATATTGCTGAGTTCAAACACCTTTCAAAGTTTTGATCGTTTTTTCCTGCGATTTAAAAAAATGGTCACAGTAATGTCCCCTTCTTGCTATAGCGTGGTTATCTATTGCAAGCCCCTGTAAGAAATTAAGCAAGCCTATATGATATGGCAAACGCTGCTTTCATTTTTATGATCGACAACGCATTAGAGGGAAAAATATGGGAAACATCAAAGCCCTTTGTTTTACATTGCTGCTGTTTTAAATTACCATACTTTTAAAATTTGATCAAGCCTATAATAGTCCAATGAATGTATAATTATCAAGACTCAGCATATTAATCAATGACGGAATTAATATACATTTTACAGAGAAGACCATGCCACAACACAACCGTATCCGACACCTCCACATAAATATAATAAAATGTTAAATGGTCTTTCCATGGATGGTTGACCATCTTTACATAATACTTTCTCATGGTGAATCTTAACTACAGGAAACCCCGAACAATTAACAAGTTTGGCAATTATCTCTCTCAAGCGCTCGCGTATTACAATAATCATCATTAGATGAAGTGGTACTACTGGTTTGTTCACGGTCTTGTGACCGAATCAACGGTCTTTGGACTAGACTTTGGCGTCAGACAGAAGAGCAAAGGTCCTCGGGGTGGGCTAGCCCCGATGTCATGCGTCGTTGGCTTCAGGGGTGTGCAACAATTTGACTAGATTGAGAACCTTTATGGTTGAAATAGTTTATCAAATCATTGTTTTGACTCTGGGCACGAGGGCATTTAAAAGTGCAGAACCGTGGAAAAACGAGTGAGGTCGACTATAAGACTAAGAACATGTTATATGCCACATTTGACGGGTGATGGAAAAAAATGATAGCTTTATGCATCCTGGAAAGTGGATAAGTTGAACTAGTATTAGTTAAATTTACCTGTTTGGGGAGAAGAGGTATACACCAATTGCGAATTTGATATCGCAAAATGACAATCTCTAAAATAATACACTTAAAAACGTATAAGTGGTTCGAAAATTATGTTGAACTCAATTTTATAGTGACACCAAAAAATACGACTTCCTCACAATAAAAACGTTTGATAATCACAATGAAGATCGGTAATAGCCGAAGATAGAACTCGCTGAGTGCTGAGAGCAAGTTTTGGGCGTCCCCAACATTTAAAAACTGTTGCCCACCATAGTGTAATGTAATTCTAATTTTAAACGTAAGCTGTTTAATTGTTATTCAAGAAGATCGTTGTCTCTGTTTTCATGGGATATTTAATTGTAATATAACAGTTCTAGAGCAGATGTTTGTTTGAAGCAGACAAGCGATACACTATCGTCTAACTTTATAGAGTCTCAAGTATTCCACCAATCGCAAAGTGTCGGAGAGTTTTGTCGTGGTTATAAAGCAATTATGCGCTCCTTCTGTCTTCTTCCTAATGAACGATAATCGTCAGCTTTTGTTCCTTAAAAGCTTCGTATTATTGTGGATAAGTTATTCGTTTATGTAAATTTTAAAGACAGCACAAAATAAATGAAACGATCAATCGTAATCGGCTTCTTCCCACTTTTCGTCGAGTAATTCAAAAGTACAAAAACAAAAGTTTTCAATCGTTTAGAATGCGAGAGGGACAGAACTTCCATTTAGAACTTCTTAAAACTTAATCATTTTAAGTCAATAAATAACTTGTAGTACAAAATTAGACTATCCATTTCAAAATAAATATATCAGTGTTATAACATCAGTAAATGGAAACCGAACTGAGCAACTCCAATCAACAATTTAGAAAATTGTACATCAAAATTTATTGACAAACAAGGCACGAGAAAAATGTCTTTTGAAAACTGAAATCAAAATAGCATCCTCACAGATCACACAACGTCTCTATATTTTAACAGTCAATGCATTTTAGCCATATGAATGCGAAGAATACGTAATGTAGATATGGTCTGGCCTATCTCATCATAATTCACAATAAAATACGCAACGGGTTTTTTCAAAACTCAATGCACCATGTGCTGTGTATAACCCATCATTCATCAATCATCACCAGCACAACTACATAAGGAGACTTCGTCATTCGCTGGTCTCACGACGAAGTCAGCATCCTGCCATCCAGCAGTTTTGGGTTCGATCCCCATTACATACACACCACACTCTCTAGATAAGGGATAGGCAATTTGAGGCACCTTCCAAATGCTATTGTAACCTCCAACAACACTACCCCAAACCAGTGGCGAAGAGTCAGGGGAGGCAAGGTAGACACTGTCTACCCTAAAAATCACGAGAAATGATCTTTTCATAATTAACGTTGAAACTGATTTTTCGCTGAAATTGCTTTTCACGTTTAAATCAAATTCGTGCGAGATTTACCCACCCGCGAAGCTAAGGCAGTGTAAATTTCACGCGAACTTAACTCTCCGCGAACCTGAGACACATTTGAGAATGTCTCCATTGCTGGAACTGACTGCCCAATGAAGTGATTTCATGATTTAAGTGCACAAATGTGTATTTTGTGGAATTGTAACGCATCACTGAAAATATTGTATGTCTACCCAGTTGATAAACTCGCGCTTCGCCACTGTCCCAAACAGTAGCGGGATCTGATCCACGAGGCCGTCAAATTTTTGTGCATGACATGAGTCCTTTTTATTTATCGACCAGCAGCCAATACTTCTGAATATTACTCCGCATCACTCATCTCAATTAAAAATCTAATAGCTACATCCTAAATAGTTTACAAATGGAATTTCGGTGACTTATCTACCTATTTAAATCAACAGATAATTTTCTTTCCACGACAATAGATCGGAATGTTAACGCAGAGCATATCTAAACTCCCGGTAATTACGTTCGCCTTTGATTGGTCGCTTGAATCTGAAATCTCACACACATACAAACACACACACACACACACACACACACACACACACACACACACACACACACACACACACACACACACACACACA